>JAAIXI010000232.1:1025176-1122663 GCA_013403645.1 Heliconius nattereri
TATATATATATATATATATATATATATATATATATATAAGTAAATGTAGTTGTAACCGAGTTCAAAATAAGAGGCTTGTTAGTTTGACAAGACGTGTCGTTCATTCGTTCATTTATTCGTTAGTGACTGGCAGATTTGGTTTTGGTTGCAGCCGAAACTCAGACCAATCAATCTATTCTATAATGATAATAAAACAACACATGACAAATGCCACATACCGAGGACTCCGGACCAATTTCAGGATTGTATGCCAACGGAAAGTACATTAAATTAACAAACTTAAATTTGCGAACTAATGCATTGAATGCATGCATGCAATGAACTATCGTTTTTACCATCAGATGCTGTGCCGTCTTGTAATACAAATCCTGAAAATAATAGCTCTCTGTTTACTTTACTCATTGATTAATACGCGATTCAAATAAATCCCCGCTGCAAAGTTGAACTCGGCATGTTTATACGTTAGATTAAGTTAGCGTGATATAATCTTGACTTTAAGGCTTTGGCCAATGTGAGATGCCAATGTAGGATTATAGGCCAAGGAATGACTGGCCTATATATTATGATTGCTGAAAAATTGCTAACAACATTAGATAATTTGTGACAAGATTGTAGAAAATTTTACATAATTGGCTTGATTTAAAAGAACACTAGTACTGCAAGAAATTATAATAATAAAATAAATGAAATTAATATCTTAATACTTGACTGAATATTTATTGTATAATATTGCAATTCTTTTTATTACTAGAATTAGGAATAACATACTTTAGTCAAATCTTTTATACTTTAAGTAAAACAAATTCAGTATATTATATATTTTACAACATGCTTTTTTAGCCAGCCGCCTCTTGGACTAGCCAATTCATATTGGCCTAAAGACGTATCTTGATCCAGCGCTAGGCAGTATATTTTATTTGACTACAATAGCTTTGAGTCGTAACATATTACGAGCTTAAATCCGCTTTACGCTACTGATTTATTTGGGGGAGCTCACTGATAACTTTTTTGTGCGTTCTACTTTTGTTTTTTTATAAATGTAACATACAACTTTTATATACGATCTACTTTTGATTTTTCATTAGAATAAAAATGATGAAATGAAAAATTTCATATTTTCATTTACATTTAAAGTAATATTTTCATTCCCTTACTTTGGTAGCGAGGCAAAAACGCCTTAAGAATGTGGCGAAAAGTGGGGAATGGAATTGTTCTAATGGGAATAGAGGTCTTAAGACGAGATCCTCTCTGCTATGTGCAGGGCACAACGTGAAGCTAAGAAAAAGACAAAGTTTTAAAGGCAATTGTGGCATAGTGTGTAAGTATAATCGACGTTAAAGGTTCGATACTTACAAGACTAAAAGTAAATATATTGGCATTTTTCGGAATAAGTTCTGTATTTTATAAACGTAAAACTTGTAATTAATAATAAACTTGTATAATTATAAAATACTAAACAATTTAAAATGTTCTAATTTGAAACACTCGCGGAACACAAGGTTCCCTATGCCTCCCTGCTATGCATGAAAAAGCATAAAACTGTAGAGCAAATCTTTCAAAGAGACATTCTGATTACCCAAAAATTTTCAAAAAAAAGCATCTCTCCATTCCTCCTTTATAAAGTTAATACACTTACAGTTACCGTACCAATATATTACTTACAATACGAAAAAGAGAAAAAAAGACACCTTGTAAGTACTTTATAACTGAATGAACGTATAAATTCACTTAACTCGGCTACAATAAGATAATAACCTTATTTCAATGCTGAAAAATGTGCACTGGTGACAATAATTTTTAAAAACAATTGGGACCCTTTTTTGTAAATCAGAGTAAGTACATTTATTTATATAGTGGGTTCCTTCCAAGTGACCTTTTGATGATTGAATTATACCAGTTTTTGTATAAGTAAGCGGTATAAAGAGAGTGGCTTCCTAGGTAGAATTTTAGAAAAAGTATAAAGAGTTAAACGTGCGGTAGCGAGATTAAAGCTCACGTCTCTTTTCGATTCACGTTATCTACACTAATATAATAAAGCGGAAGAGTTTCTTTGTTTGTTTGAACGCTAAGATCTCTGGATCTACTGGTCCGATTTACTTTGTTTTTGTTTTGTATGAAAGCTGCATTCTTTAGAAGTGCTATAAGCTATATGTGTAATGTAATGTACACATATATACTAATATATTAAAGTATTTTCTAATTTGACATGCTATTTATTCTGTCATGTTAATAATAACCGTCGCTACGCAACCGTCACCGCGACATCTTGATATTATGGACGTAACATAACATAAGGACGTTGTGAAAACAAATATAATAGTCATTTTTAGCATTTTATCTAGATTGAAATTATATAAAATTGTATAAATAATTAAGGAGATGCCACTGATCCGAAATGACCTAGCCTTCGGGCGGCAAGGTATGAGTATGACCGACGCGATAGTATATTATATTTTTGTAATTCTAAATATAAAAATATTTAAAAAATATATAGTATTTTAACGTCGTAACAGTTACATGTTTATGCAAAATATAATAAGAAATTACGTAGTTTAAGACAAAAAATACTAAAAAATCAATATTATATTATAATACAATATCCATTTACAATATTTCCTGCTACCAAAATCGATATCACACGCGTGACATTCAACTTGTAACTTTCGCCGCATCACAAAATTTACTTTTATTACATATTTAAATAGTTATATGAAGTGCCGTCATAAACTCGAGTGTTAAAGCTTGTTATCTACATACAACGTATATGTATTCGCCACTGAAGTGCAGTAGAGCAGTGTCTGACAGTTAGCGTAATTCCTGTAGGTTCGTTCCCCACTCAACAAAATTATTTTTTAAGCTTCACGCTTCATTCATAGCGAAGTAGCCAGGGAGTTTGCTTATGATACGGTTTTTGCATAGCTCTTTCGCCTCGTCCACTGTCATCAGCATCTTTATACATGTCCTCCAGGGCAGGTCACGGTTTTTTTACGTGACCTATTTCTAGTATCATCGATACCTCTTCCTCATTCACCAAACCATTATGTTTCAATTATTTCCATTTCCTGGGTTAACCTGAGGCGTTGACTTCGGTTACTGTAAATGCAATATCTCTGTTCTGTTTCTTATCTGTGGCGTTCCGAATGTGCCAGTTAAGCACTAATAGCTTCTCTTCTTTTAAGAAGTAGGTTTTATGGTAAAGAAGACATAAATAGTACACAGTATGATAATAACTGCTTAAAAGAGTCAATCGCAAGTCAACGTTCCATTAAAATTTGCGTTCACCTATAAAATAAAAATATACGAGTATATTTAATTTATACATAACAATAGTTTACAATACATATATGTAGGAGTATCAGAAAGGGGTCTCATAGCGGTCTTGGCTGTTACTATTCATTTGTGGGCGGTGTAGCAACAGAGATGTTTTACCAAAAGTCACACTTATATTACACAGCCGTGTGATCCCGGCCTAGAATAGGACCACCCTGGTACTGATGGTGTCGTAAGAGGCGACTAAAGTACGTATGGTAGAGTCACGTCACCAGCAATGGCAACACGCATGGGCAGACTCGACTGGATCATTACCACCCCCGGCATTTAAAACCGGCGCTAAGTAGTGGCTTTATGCCACTGCGTTTCGCATTAGGTAATGCCGGGCTCCAGAGACCAACCCCCACCCCTCCCTGGAATATGAAAGCGGCACATAAACAGAAACTACCCCAGGAGGGTACTAGCACCTCGGGTGCTGGAGAATCCTTCCCTGAGTTCTCAAACTCAGGCTGCCCTTCGAATTCTGGGGAGGGCACAGTACCGCGCACAAGACAAAATTTCAAACAAGGCAAACGAGACGTACGCCCCACGGCAACCCCTACTACACTAAACGTGGACTTTTGCAATATCAGAGGTCTTCACTCCAACCTGAATGCCGTCTACCTGGTGGTGGACGGCGGTGGTCAAGATGGTTCTTGAGACGGCACGGCCGGCCTTGTTATTTCTGACGGAGACTCAAATTGTCCGACCGAGCGACACAGCCTACCTCCAATACCCCGGCTACATAATAGAACACAACTTTACGCCTCATGCCGGGGTCGCTGTGTTCGTGAGGACCTTAGTTTCCGTCGTCTTGCAAATTTTGAAGGTCGGGACCTGTCTACTATCTGGCTCCGTGTTGACTCGAACGATCGAACCCGAGTCTACGCATGCCCTTACAGGTCCCACAGTGGCAATGCGGAAACGGATCGGCTCATGGAGCACATGCAATCGGCCATCGACGATATCCTCTCACAGATCCCCTCTGCTGAGGTCGTGACACTTGGCGATTTTAACGCGCACAATGCCAGTTGGCTTGGTTCACGCACCACCGACCACGCGGGGAGGGCCGTTTTTGACCTTGCTATGGCGAACGGATTGTCCCAATTGGTTGAGTCGCCTACGCGACTCCCGGACGTGGAAAACCACAATGCCTCCTTATTGGACCTTCTGCTGACTTCGCACCCGGGACAGTACCAGGTTGTCGTCGATGCTCCTTTGGGGTCTTCTGACCACTGCCTGGTATGGAGTGTCGTGCCCATTAAGCGCGGCAGTCGCAGAACACTCGCAACTCGTCGCGTCTGGCACTACAAGTCAGCAGATTGGGATGGGATGCGTACGTTATACTCATTTTTTCCCTGGGGACCGGTTTGCTTCTCTTCTGATGATCCTAGTACTTGTGTCGCTACTGTTGCTGACGTGGTTCTGCAGGGCATGGAACTTTATATTCCTAGCACTGTAGTGCCTATCGGTGGCAAGTCACCGCCTTGGTTTGATACGTCTTGCGAACTTGAGCAAACGCGAGGCATATCAATCTGGGCCGAGGCACTGGTTACTAAGGATCTGAAGGTGAAAACCTCAAAAAGAGAGTATAACCGGGCCTCTAGGTCCTTTAAGCGGCAAATTGTAAAAGCAAGGTCCGAGCATATCGCCAAAATCGGCGAGAAGCTTGAGAGCTACCCGTCCGGAACTCACCAGTTTGGGGCGCTCTCAAAGGCGGCACTCGGTAACTTCAGCCAGCCTTCGCTTCCGCCTTTACGCAAGGGGAATGACATCTTGGTCTATACGGCGAAAGAGAAAGCCGATCTCCTGGGCGCCCTCTTTGCCTCGAACTCGACTTTGGATGCCCAAGGATCAACGCCGCCGACCATCCCGCGGTGCCAGAGCTCAATGCCTGAGGTTAAGTTCAGCCAAAAAGCTGTAAAGCGAGCTCTTCTGTCCTCTTTGGACATCCACAAATCGAGCGGGCCAGATGGCATCTCCCCCTTAGTGCTTCGTTCTTGTGCTCCTGAGCTGACACCGGTGCTAACACGTTTGTTTTGGCACTCTTACTCAGTCGGCGTAGTCCCAGATTCATGGAAGAGCGCTCTTATCCACCCGATCCCGAAGAAGGGCGATGGTTCCGATCCATCTAACTACAGGCCTATCGCCATCACCTCTCTACTCTCAAAAGTCATGGAGAGCATCATCAATAGTCAGCTCTTGGTTTATCTAGATGATCACCGATTGATTAATGACCGTCAGTATGGCTTCCGCCATGGTCGCTCAACCGGTGATCTTCTGGTTTACCTAACCCACCGTTGGGCTGCGGCTATCGAAAGCAAGGGAGTGTGGCATGGGGCGTTCCTTGCTAAACTTCCATCCTACGGGCTTCCCAAGAACATTTATCGTATCGCCAGTCTTTCAGAACACTCCCCTTTCAACCGCGCCAGTATCATCATATTGGGACTTAATGTTTCGAGTGACTGCCAGTATCGCGATAATCTGGACAGCAAGGCCAAGTTGGCCTCGAAGAAACTGGAGGTCATCAATAGAGCGAGACGGTAGCCAAAACACCGATTGGCCCTATATATGGCCCAGGTTCGGCCTCATATGAAGTACTGTTCTCATCTCTGGGCTGGTGCACCCCAGTATCAGCTTGACCCATTTGATCGCATACAACGTAGGGACGTTCGAATCATTAGGGACCCAATGAGCTGTGAAAGGCTTGACACTTTGAAGTTTTACAATAAATCTCACAAGATTAACAAAATTACAACAGATTAGGAACCAATAGGTTAGTTGGTGAACATCTCACGCCATAGCTATCGACCTGAAATGTAATAATTGCGAAATTATAATTAAAACTAATACATAGCAGCGCGCCTTCATATATATATTTCTCTTATTTGGCTTAAAGTGGAGAAAGAAGAGAAAAAAGAGATACTAAATCATTCGATCTACATCAAAAAAGCAGAGATGAGAGAAATACTATGCAGAAATGTACATAAATTTGCATTCAAAAACATTATCGATAGATATGTATCACTTAATGGTACATACATGCATATAGGTCATCTAGATTGGAAGTATTCATTTATTTATTGCCTTCAAAAGATAAAATTAACACACAATACATTGTCAAAATGTAGGTCTGTAAAGGTGAAGATACAAATATGTAATTTTAGACTACTAATAAAGAAAGAACTCACTGCGGTTTTGTTTTCTTGCCAGAGCGAGGAATTGAAAATAATTCACTCATTTCCGTTCCCCATCTTCTGCCGAATTCATGCTTTGCTTGTTAAATAACGGAATTCAACGCCGCTCTTTTTCTTGTTACTAGAGTGAAGAAATGCAGCTTCAAATCAAGCAAGGAAAAAAACCCACCACCATCGCGCTTACTGGCATCGCGGCACTAAGGTATAGTGTCGTCTGCAAGTCCGTCCGACATTTAACTATATATTAAAATTTAAAGTTGACAACATCTTTAAAGTAGCCTCCATAAGTACTCGTATTTTAACAAACTGAATCGATGTTCAGAACGGAAACAGATTACCGCGAACGATTGTTGTATTGATGGTGCATAATTCCACGTTAACGCGGAGAAGGGGGCTATATATCATGTTTTCTACAGGTTGATGCTGCCCTTTTTGTGGCACAGATCTCAATATTAATTGCGGTTTCGCGTTATTTATGTCCGTCTGTCTGTCCCGGTGAAATATACGTAACGAGATTAAGTACTTGGCGGTTGAGGTGGAATGGAGATGGGTGTTCGTCTGTCTGATGGGTTTAAATTCAAATTAGAATTTGTGATATATTTTATGTCCAATTTTTGCTTTGCCACGTTACCAGAACGCGAAAATAAAAATGTTAATTATTTTTTGCCCCCCAAGTGGGAATCGAACTCACAAGCGCAGCGATTATACGCCACGACGGTGTCAGATTCAGTGTCGATTTTTTTCAACTTCATAGTTTTATTACCACATTATAGTTTCAACAGCAACAATTCTGATTTAGTACAGAAAATATATTTCCATGCAGTTATAAACTAATCTTCCAATTAGTCAAGCTAAGTAACACCGGTAGCTAGAGGCCGGTGGGGGGCTGTGATCTTGGATCGCCTACAATGACGGCATTGTGTTAGACCCCCAGTGGAAATCAGGGATTATTTTAGTTTTTAATGTGTCTTGCCTGTTTGAAGTTTTCTCTCAGAGACAATTGTTTTTTGTTTTTTTTTTGTATTCGTATATTGTTTGGTTGGTGCAGTAGCACTCAGAATTCTTGATATTAAAGGAAGAAAAATATTTTTTTGTCACAAGTTGGTAAACTAATGATACTGGCATACTGGATAAAAAATTAAAACTCTAATGTCAAAGAAATCAATAACCTTCAATATTCACTATATCTCCGTAACGCCCTGAGGAGTTATGTAAGAGAGCTTTATTATAAACTAGCGACCCTCTTGCAGCTTCACCCGCTTTTACTACTGGATTATTCATGTAATGTATGTTTGCAAAGCACTTAAGATAATGTGAGAATTAATTAAACCCTAATGCAACCCGCATTTTCGTAGTTTCAATAAGGATTTTCCAATTGTTTTACACAGCAAGGATTTTTTAGTAGGTACCGTAATTTTAAATCTGTGCTACTAATCTTTTCAAGTACTTATTAAAATATATTTAAATGACTATTTTTTAAACGGAAGAAATTATAAACAAAAGCCTACCTACTAATAACTACTACACAAAATATGAAACCAAATATATCGCGCTGCAATAATACATTCAACTCTAATTATCCAATTCGTGCAAACGCATCTAAATCTTTGTTGCTATAAAGGCAGGCGGGGTTTTTTTCCGAGCTTGTGGCTCACAATAAAAAATATATAGAAATTACAATTTTTAGACAGAAATATGATCACTACACGTTATTCTTAAAAGATACGAATATGCCGTCGCGGACTTTTTTTAAAATCTTATTAAGAGGAACAATACTCCAGTACATTATTTTCATATAGTACTTACCATATAGTAATAAACTAAATATAAACCTTCCACGAGAAATACTCGACCTAATGGTGAAAACCGCATCAAAATCCGTTGGGTTGTTTAGAAGAAGAAGAGTTAGAAACGTCAGACAGACACGAAAAGCGACTTTGTTTTATAAGATATAGGATAGGATATACATAACTCCTTAGGCAGCTAGAGAGCGTGCAATATCTCTACTTACTCAAAAGCTCGCTTTGCGACATAAAGCATGAAGTTATAAAAAACAATAAAATCACAACATCCTCACAAATACTCTATGACAATTATTATGCTAATAATATATATGAAATGATTCGTCTTAACCGAATGCGGCGGGCCATGTATTATAACGCTTTGTGTGACTTCCGGCCACAAGCGCGGTACTTGCGCGTTATACTTTATCATTGAATTTGAGATATTACTTTGAGTTTATTATAGGGAATTTACTTTATGCTGGTTTGTGTGGTCTGGTGTGAGATTTTAATATAGAGTTTACGTATTTGCCTCGGTTTTTTTTAAATATTTTTGTAGTTTCACGTAGTATCCCGCAGATCCCGCAGAGCAAGGCAGCGTTAAGACAACCTACGCGCTTAGAGTCAAGCCTTGTGCCTCTACGCCACTTAAAATTCAAATTTACCTTTACGTTTGGACTAAAACAATAATATAGAGCAAAACAATAAAATTTAGAACACAAACTAAAATACTTTCTCAGGCCGATCCAAAAAAAGGTAGGTAATTCGATCTAAATTAATTATTAATAACATCACGATCACATATCCATACTGTAATTGATTAAATTAACCGTTATTAAACTTCAAAAAACAGTTCTAGATAACAGTTAGATATATAATTATATGAAAAACGTTCCCAGCTTAACTAGTGTGGTAATTAATCTATATTTTGACAAGTTCAAACGATGTTACTTGTATCTGTATTATTAGAGTTGTTTTGGTTCAATGAAATGATGTGCATTTTAATATATTTATTTTTTATCTTCCTGATAAAGCAGGCAGCACATAGCAAGGTAGGCAGAGGGAACCTAGTGTTAAGACACTTCGTTCCCCACTTTTTGCCGATTTTTTCGAAACATCGCGTGTTGAATAGCGGAAATCAACGCCGGGCTTTTGTCTTGGTGCCAGAACGAAGATATGAAAATATTAATAAGTAATAATTAATTTCCTCGAGTGAGAATCGAACCCGCAAACGTCGCGTTACAGTCACACCCTTATGCCCCTGCGTGACGAAGGATTTAAATTAAATAAATAAAGCAAAAATATAGATCTAAAACAATATAATGTAATTTTAAACAATGAATCAAAATCATCGATCAATATCAAAAATAAAAATGTATATAAAATTGAATTATTACACTATTAAAATTAATAAAATGTTGCGTGAAATGAAAAATTGTTAATTATTAACAGAAACTAAAAGGATTTTTTTCCATATATTATGTATATAAGTAATTTAATAAACTTCTCTTAAGGTATATGGATGCAATTCAATTACGCGAATGAATATTGTATAGAGGTCAGCTTATAAGATATTGTATAGATAAACAATACGCAGCTTCATTTTAGGGGCCGCATTTTAAATTATTAAATATTATAGATTAAGAAATTTTTTTTAATAAATATTATATTTCCATGTGGCCGTAGTGGCGTATAGATGCGACTGTCAACGCGATAGTTGTGGGTTCTATGCCCACTCGGAAGAATAGAGCAATTTTCATTTCTTCGCTCTGGTGACGAAGCAGTGCGGCGTTGAAGTCCGCCACTCAACACATAATGCCTTGAGAATTCAGCTCAAAGCGTGGAACGAAGTACTTTAACACCAGATTTCCAGGTTCCTTCTGCCTACCCAGCTGTATACGGGATACATAGCTAGGATAGATTAGGATATCTAGGATATCTAGGATATCATTGTAAAAAATATTTTCTCATCATCAAACTCAATCTTAATGGGAGATAAGATGTAAAGGTAAGTAATTGAATAATGTTTGTTTCAGTTTGAATACTCATGGGGTACACAGTGTTTCACATTAGGTTCCCTCTTTTATAAAATCTTTTATTTTTTAAAAAGTCACATCAAAAATTATAAGATTTAATTATTTCGACACCCCTCAGCACAGGCGGCGATAACACATAAATCAATGTATCGCGTAGGTGGTCGGGACCAACAATTATCAATTAAACGCCTTGTATTCGTTGAAAATACCAAAAGCAAAAATTCAAATTCGTTCGAAGTCGACCGCCGTATGAGATGCACGTCCAAAATGGTAGCGTGAAATTTGATAAATTATACCCAAAAATGTATAAAATTAATAATAATATGTATATAATTAGCATTTTAACCGATTTTTAATAAGAATTAATTAGCATAGTTTTTTTTTATTTATGACACTGCCTTTATGATGAGGTCAGTTTATTTTTTTATGTTGTTTTAATAAGTCTATAATTAATTAATCAATTATTTTGTGGGACATAGGGATATGAATGCTTTAAATAGAAATACAGGATGTAAGTAAAAATAGTTTAGCCTATTAAAAAAAATATTTCCGTTTTCGATTCTCATTTCAGAGGCGCGAAGGTAATTTAACCAAAATAATTAAAATAATATAAATGAATAGTTTAAACAAATTCAAGATTTGAAAATCAATCGATCGTCATTTACAATGTTAACTACAAGACACTCACTTGTAGTACTGGGAAAGTTATAATTTATATTGTAGGCAGGTTGGGGAATGTAGGGGAGCCCTAAGAGAGGATTTTCTTAACTAATTTTCTTAACTAGTGAGAACAAAAAATACTAAACTACTTACTAAAAATGAGAACGAGATTTTTTGATAGATTGCGAGCAATGACTACGAATAAATAACTTAGCAATTTTGTAAATTCAAAAACTTGCCCTTAAGTTTTAAAAGGAATCGAAACCACTCACATATTTCTTAAGATATTTTATTAAAACTTTATATACATCATGTTCAGATTAAAATATATTATTATTTTTCTATTTACATTAAACTTATTAGTGAGCAATATATTAATTTTATTATGAAAATAATCTTTCCTACTGTAAAAATTAAATATTAATTATTAAATAATTAAAATAAATAAATAAATTTAAAAGATCTACCATAAAAAATATTACTAATTATATAATAAATTACATAAAAATAAAAATTATTCTTAATTTACATTGTTTCATAAACATATTAGTGTTAAATGCAATTTTATAATATTAGTAAAAATAATAATCTAATTTTTTATTTACCTATATTAGAACCATTGTGTATTAAATAGTAGAACTAAATATTATATTTCGAAAAATCTAACCACAGAAACTTTTTTTTAATATTATAAACCTTACCCAAGTGAAAATCGAACCTAACCTACTTTCTTCTTGAAATATAATAATTAATAATTATGCTAGCTTTAGAGGGGGGAAATAAAGTAAATAATTTCCCCAAGTAGGAATCGACCCTATAACCACTTACACGTTGCACTACGACGACCTCAAAATATTTACAAAAATATTTTTTAATACATATCTGATATAAGTATTATCTATATTTACAATATGAGTATATTTTTCAGTAATTATAGTTAATAGAATTTATTATATAAAATATTAATAATTTTTTTTTTTCAAAAACAAGCTTTCTGGAATTTTTTCACAGAGTATTGTATTTTATAAATCAAGCTCTTTCATTTAATACCCATATTAGATGGATTGTGCAAACATTTGTAAAGCCGCCATTTTGTTGCAGCGGTCATTTTGTATTTTGGACAATTTAATAATATTGATGACTTTGTCATCAGAATTGAAGGTGTAATCCAAATTTCAGCTACATCGATACTGGAAAGTATGGGTCAAATTGTGCCTGCAAGGTTTCACAAATATTAACAAGGCAAGTCTAAAAGAAGCTTGTAATAAAAAAGTATTGTAAAATACAAATAGATTAATTCTTTATACATTTACCTTATTTTAGTACAACAAATTATTCTAAATATGAACCCAAACCCGTAACTAAATTGTTTATTTAGAAAAGTGAATACTTTTCATATTATTTTTACTTACAAGTTATGTAAAAAATGTAATAATCACAGTGCAAATTATTGTGAAAGTTATGAAACTAAAAGTTAGGCCTTAATTATAATACATTACATGAAAAATGTAATACTTTTGTTGCCAGCTTCACGCTGTACCAGGATAGGCAGAAGGAGCCTTGTTTTAAGACACTCCGCTCATTACTTTTCGCCGAATTCTGGAGGCAAATATAATAATTCTTCTAAAAATGATAGCAAAAATAAAGATTTAAACTATGAAACAGCTGTAAAAATATAACACAGGAGTATTTTCGTAGATAATTAATTGTTCTTAAAAATATTAGAGCCTCCTATTGAAAGACGTCAAAGTGCTTCTAAAAACACTTTATACGTTTGTTAGAATTTATGTTGTTAGCATTTCTTTTGGGATACTTTTATAAAATATCTGTTACCCAAATTTTCGTTTCGGGTAATATATTTTTAATAAGTTTTCTAAACAGTAACTTTCGCCTGAGATTTATGTTTTGAGTATTTCCGTTTTAAATAATTTATTACTATTTAATTAAATTTATTACGATAAAATTAATAAGAAATTTAGTGTTCAATTAATATTTATATTTTTATATATATTTTATGTTTCTTTGCGATCTACTAAGATATATTTGTACGTCAATACAATACTAAACCATTTAAATATTTTGGTTGATAATAGATACTATTCATTTAATATTTTAATATAAAATGTTCAAAATAAAATTATATAAAGATACAATATTGTCTAACACATTTGTGACATATAATATAATTTTCTATAATTTAATATGTTCTATATTATAAAAGTCTAGGCCTTAGTTTTAAAAACAACATTACTAAAAAGTTCTGTTTTACTAAAATTAAAACTTAATAAAATTTTAAGATAAACATAAGTATTACCAAAATATATTTGCATATGTATATTACACGACATGGAAAGAAACATAATTCATTTAGACTTTATTAACCCATTTTTTCCCAAATAGTATTAACTAAATAATTCTTAAAATAACTTACGGAATAATTATTCACAAAATACTATATCATAAATTACTCAACCACTTAAAAACCCACAACCGAATATAAAAATACTTATAACAAATTTAAATAAATAATATTTAAAATTACAATAATGAATAATATTACATACATTTTACAAAATAATTTCTTAACTCAATAATAATAATTAAAATCACCAATTCCAGAAAGTTATTATTAATAATAAATTCAATTATCTTTATACTGAATTATTATCATTAGATTATAAGCCACCTACATTAGGTGTTTTCACAAAATATGTAACTAAAGTACCTTTTCCTTTCACATATGTAGGACCGCGACATTCGCAAGTGTAACCCGCGTTCATCAATACTCTGAAAATTAATGATAATTAAAGCAAGAATTTATTATCATTATAATGACGACAAATACAATAATATTGATTGTTTAGAAATTACAATATTATAATATATTATATAATAATTAGCTTGGTTGATGTAACGCCTGACTTAAAATTGTAGCAATGTTTCACTATACAATAGTTTCTAGTTTCTACCGGCTTTTATGTAACTTTATATAAATCTTTTATCAAACAAGTGCGTGTTTATTTATTTTTATTATGGTATTCTATTACTTTAAAACTACATATTATATGTATATATACATATTGTAGGTGTGAATTTTGATGTACATTAATAAATAGATTTTAAAAACTTTTAAAGCAATGGCTGTGATAATTTGTGTTGCTATAAAATAATTGCAGGCAATAAAATGTAATGTAACCAAAAAATACACAAATATAGAATCGTATAGTGTGACTGTAATCGCAGTGGTCGTGGATTCGACACTCACTCCAGGGAACAAACATTTTTCCTTTGTATTGATAGATCGAGAGAGAGAATTTTAAAATAATAAGTATAAATTATTTTAACATTTTGTTATCTATACAAAGAAAAGGGGAATATTTAAGAAATAGTTCAACCTAACGAACCTGCTAGCGGCTGTAACACACACAAAATAGGAATCGAAATCTGCCGCATCTACAACCATATGCCTGTGCTCCTGCGCCATTACTCGGCCATAGATATAAGGCAAAAATATACTTACTTAGCAGTATCCTCAGTGACATGTATCTTCCCCATCAGCCCTGTGGAGTCCATACGAGAGGCCACGTTCACAGTGTTGCCCCATATATCGTATTGGGGTTTTTGTGCCCCCACCACGCCTGCTATCACTGGGCCGTGGTTTAGACCTTGAAATTTAAGATTATAACTATTATATGTAAGATATATTAATTATGATTTAAGATTAATTAATTAAAGAAGTATAAAATTAAAAACCAGTTTTATGCTTTTCTTGCAGAGGAAACCTAATATTAAGCTCAACTTTTGAGACTTTAAGCAAAAATAAATTCGCCTTTTCATATCTACAAGATCAATAATCATATTTTTTCGTTAGACAAGTTAAGTACAGAAAATAAATTCAAAAGAATATGTTTAATATAATAACAATATTTCTATTATAAGTGAAACACTTACCTATCCTTAACTTAAATCGCTGAAACGACTCCCTGTTTATTTGATCTAATATAGTCATGAGAGCGATCGCGAACTCTACCAAGATGGCTATTGTGTGCTCCTCTTTACTGTTACCGTCCTGAAAACAATATATTATTATTATGCATAATATATAAAAGGCGTGTTGGTTCGATTTTCACTCGGGGGAATAAAATATTAGGAATAATAGAGTTTTATTCAAATTTCAACTATAACAATACGTACAATATTCTGTTCCTCCTTCCCGGGTCTGAGGCCGGACGCGATCATATATGTGCTACCAATAGTCTTGATTTTCTCTATACAACTGAATTTTGGCTTTAATAATAGCTGAAAAATAAACATTTATATTATAATTTTGTGTTTAAAAACATATGTTTAGAACAAAAAATACTTCCCAGAGTATTCATTCATGTTCAAGTAAATATATGGAAATAGAAGAGGTCGTCGAACTTGTGGCTGTGCGCGACAGTTATAGGTTCGATTTCGACTCTGCGGAATGAATTATTTAATATTTTTAATTTTCTTGTAACAAAACAAAACGGAATGTATTAACACTAGGTTCCCTTTGCTATAGGCCGGATACTGTGTGAAGTTGAAAAATAAATAGAAAGTTTATATAAATATCTAAAATAAATGAAAATACATAAAATTAATTAACTGCTAAAAATAGGTACCTTATCAAAATCGCAAATAATTTCATTCAGCAGTCTCAAGCACTCCAAGCCTTGTTTATTGACATCGGTTTCATCATAAAACTCCTTATAGTTTGGAATTGAGGCGAACATAACGGCGATACTTGAATATCTTTCGTGGTATAACTCTTCCTGTTAAAATTATAAATATATATTTTTTATAAATGTGATTAAGAAATTGAACCTGCACCCATCAAACATAATAACTTAGTAACAAGGCTAACTAACTTAAGCTGTGAGTTTTTTCTGAAGCTTATAAATTAAATTTACTTATTCAAATATTCCTTTTTTTTCGGCTTCGGAGAACAAAAGAGGTACGAATTACAATCCGGCTACGTTAAAATTTTCATACATTTTCTAAAAAAGTACTTAACTTTAAAATAACACTTAAAATAATATCTAGAGCGCTATCTCTATTTGCTTGTTAGTACTAGAAAATGGCAAAAATATTTATATCAAAGTAGTTTTAAAAACCCTACCTTTGAAGCAACTGAAGTCAAAAAGTGTTGAGCGACGTGTGCTGGTAAAATATTTTCAAGAAGAATCTGAGAAAAAATTTAAAATATTAATTAATTAAATAACGATTATCATATTTTATTTTAATTAGTCGTAAAAAGTGTTTTTAAATATTTACAGTAAATATATTCATATGCACAGCTATTATTGTGAGTTAGTCAAATTAATTCCACTGCCTTTTAATCTTTTTCACCTAAATCTACCCACTTTTACACGAGTACGCTAACAATATATTAATAAAACAACTTACCTTATTAATACCCCTCATAGTTTCCACTTCTTCCTGCTCAAATTTCAACTTATCCTTCCAAAGGAAATCAGTTCGAGACGTGAACTCGATCTGTCTATCCAGAATATGTAATAACGCCGCCAGAAATACTAGGACTAAACCCGCTTTTGCTGCGTAGGGTAACATGGAGAATCTGAAAAGTTATGTCTTATGGAATATTTATTATTATTTTTGTTTCAATGCTGTAGCCCGCTTAAAGCGAGGTAGGTAGAGTGAACCTGGGAACCTAGTGTTGAGATATTCGGTTGCAATTTAGACACTCCTCTTTCCCATTTTCGCTTTGCGTGTTGAGTGGTTAACTGAACGCTGCACTTTGCCTATTTACCAGTGCAACGATATGGAAATAAATGGGGATGGGGATCGAACCCACAACCAGTGACACACCACGCATTGCAATCACAATTTGTGCTCCTGCGCCACACATACCTTACCATAATGAAAATACAAGGTAAAATATAATGAAACAATAATATATAACTTACTCGTTATCTAAATTTTTATTTTGATACTGAAAGAACAATTCAGCGGAAGCAAACAAAGTGATATGACTAATCAGTGCTATTATCATTAGAAACAGTTTCAATACGAATCCGAGACGCAGGAACACCGATATCGAGGCCAGAGTTAGCACTGAGCTGTAGAGGTAGCTCTGGAAGGTAAATTTTTAATGTTTACTAAATTATGACAAGTACAAACATATATTACATAGAAAATATATTGCACATTACTTCAGACTTTTTCTTCTATAAATCTCACACTTTAAATGTTAGAAAATAACGCTGCATTTTCTTCATTAATATAATAAATGCAAATTATCCCCGAACGGGACTCAAACCTGAAACCAGTGCCATAACAAAAAATAATTTAATAAATAAATCCAAACTTACAGGAGCTGCATCTACATCTAAGTGTATTGTTTCAATGAAAGTTGCATTCCAAGTACTATTTTTATGGAAACCTTGAGGTATGTCTTGTATGATGTATGCCTGGAACTGAAATATTATTATTTAATTACTAGCGGACGCGGGCAGCTTCGCTTGCGTATTTTGGGGTTGAATTCTAATAAACCATGAAACATGTGTTCAATGAAATGTTTTTAACAGTCTAAATTACTAATTTTATAAAAATCGGTGGTGATTTAAAGATTTTTCCATACAAACTTTCAACCCCTTATTTGTACCCTTAGAGGGTGAATTCTAAACAGCCATGAAAAATATGTTCAATTAAATACTTTTCAGAGTCTGAATTTGAAATTTTATAAAAATTGGTGACGATTTTAAAAAAAATCAATATAAACTTTCAACCCCTTATATGCACCCTTAGGGGGACAATTCTAGAAAACAATGAAACATATGTTCAATTAAATACTATTAAAAATCTAAATTTAAAATTTTATAAAAATCGATGCCGATTTAAATTTTTTTCCATACAAACTTTCAACCCCTATTTCTCCCCTTTAGGGTTAAAATTTTTCAAAATCCCTTCTTAGTGGATGTCCAGATTACGAAAGTAAACATCTGTCCAAATGTCACGTTTCTACGCACAGCGGTGACGGCTGTGCGTGCGTCTTACCTCAGTCAGTGAGGACAAGTCCTTTTATATATATAGATTATCTAATTGGAGGACCAGTCCAGAAGGAGCACAAGCGACTGACTGTTAACGTGACAGCTTGTGGTTTGATACCGACGCGACGAAATGAAATATTAAATATTTTCGTTTTGATGTCGAGGCAAAGCGTGGTGTTGAGTTCCGTTACAAATGTTGCTTTTATTAAAGTTTTTACATATTTGTGGTTTCTTTATTTTAAATACATTATATAATATGTTTAAAAAATCTTACCAAATTAATAACAGCACAGGAGCTTATTAAAATAACAGATATAACAAACATTGTCAGTCTTATATAGCAATTATTGGCCACCACCTGAAAAATACAGTAAAAAATTATATACTTTATGTTTATAGTACTCTATATTATTCTTGTAAAGATTAAAAATTGTAGAATTAGGCTTTTCGCGACGTGTTTTTTCGGCATATAGCAGTATTAATAATATTTAGTACTAGTGGACCCGGACGCGGCTACGCCTGCTTAAACTATCAGGATATTTATTAAATATATTTTTTTCAGTTTTCAATAGAATTAGTAAGAAAATATAAGCTTAAATAACCAAAAAGAATAATAAGTAGAGACATATTATTAGAAAAAATATCTGAGAAATAGAAATGAACGACCATAAGAAGTAACTAAAGAATATTTTCAATATTAGAAAAAGTACCTAAAAACTACCTAAAAGGATAATTTTTCCCAGCAATATCAAATAAAATAGGAAGAGAACCAAAGTGTATTTTAAATTAATTATAAACAGCAAATAAAGTTCTAACATGAATGAAAATTTATAAAACCGTCAACGTCATCTGCCCGTTCGCGTCGGTCATACTCATACTATGCCGCCCGAAGGCTAGGTCATTTCGAATCAGTGATATCTCCTTAATTATTTGTTAGAATGTTATACAGTAAACTATAATTTCAATCTAGATGAAATACTAAAAGTGACTATTATATTTATTTTTATAAGGATAAGGATATATATATTAATATAAGTTCATTTTGGGTGACGTTTTCTTAAAACAATAAACAAACTTTGCAAACCGTAGCTTAGCAATGACGGTTGTTATTAACATGGCAGAATAAATTGCATGTCAAATTAGAAAGTATTTTAATTTATTAGTATATATGTGTAATGTAATGTTATATAGCCTATAGCACTTCTGAAGAATGCAGCTTTCATACAAAACAAAAACAAAGTAAGCAAACAAACAAATAAACAAACAAACTGTTCTGCTTTATTATATTAGTATAGATATATTATTATTTAGTTTTTGTTGAGGCCACTTATGACGCAGGAGCACAAAGTGTGACTTTAAACGCGACAGGTTGTGTGTTTGATTCTCACTGGAGGAAATCAAATATTAAATATTTTCATATCTTCGCCTTGGTGTCAAGGCAAAACGCAGCATTGAGTTTCGTCACTCGACACTCAATGCTGCGTTTTGCCTTGACACGACCCTCTACCTGTGGATACAGCGTGACACTAAAATATATATATTATTAAATAATCAATTCCATACTTGTCCAGGTTTAGAACAATTATCCGCATACAAGTCCTCAGGTACATCCGAGAGAAACAGACCAGCTTTACCATCCGACCAGGATAAGTAAAAGAACACTAGTAATGTTATTAGTGTTGGCCCGAACGATGCGTAGAGAACAATGCCCCTGTAATAATTATGTTCTTATGTTAGTAATTATTAATAAACAATTATTATTTTTTTATTAATAAATTACGTTTTTCAAATTATATATTTTTTGTTTTTTTTTTTGTATTATTTATCTCATTTAAAGATAAACAAGTTAAACTTAACAAAATTCTTATTTTAACTTAACATATTTAGTAGCAAAAGATTATAATGTAAGAGTTTTGTCAATAATTAAATAAAATAAGCTACTTTATTAAAATTTTTAATATTCTATGAAAGCGTGACATGCTCCGACCAACTTATCGATTACGTTTTATTTCTTCAATCTATTTCTTTCGTCGTTGCAAAGCCCAGCATTGAGATCCGTCATTCAATATGCAATGCCTCCAGAAATCAGCGGAAAAGAGAGAGCTGAGTGTCTAAACAATAGGCTCCCTCTGCATGGGTGAACTAAAAAATATAATTAATACTTACTTAGGTACAGTCAGTATTTGTATGAAAGCGAGTAACAGGAATAACGCAGTGGAGCACGCGACGTAGTACTTGAACTGTGCGTCGGACTGGTTCCTGTACTGCTTCTCTTGGTTTCTGTTTTGAAAACCTAAAGTTAGTGGCATTAGCCCTTCGGAGTTGTTGCTGAAATAATAAAAATTATAGATTTTAATTAAATTTCTCTAAGTATATTGAAATCCCTTATACAAATTATATTGAATAGCTTAAATTCTGTAACATATTTTTTTTAGATGGAACTTCAATGTTTTTATTACTTATGGGTAAGTTATAATTAACTTTCGTTTTTTAGCTTAACGCTGTATCCCGTACATAGCAAGGTAGGTAGAGGAAACTTGGGAACGTAGTGTTAAGACACTTCCGTTCCTCACTTTCCACCGATGTGTTGAGTGGCTTATTGTATCGTTACCAGAAGTAAGACTCAAACCCACCTGCGCCACGATTGAATATTAAGTCTTAAAAGTAAAGTAAACGACTCTTAAATAATCGCACATACATTGCAAATACAAAGAAAAATTACCTGCAATCACAGCATGTTCTTTGAGGGAGTAAATGTTGCTCGATCATAGCCAAGCTCTGAAATGTAAAAAAATGGTTATATTAACTCTGGATGCAGAAATATATTTTCTTGTTAAGATTTCCACCTGAAAGCAACCCTATATACAATTAAATTATTTTTACTGTGCCATCTTGGCATGAAGATTTAAAAATGACTTACAGAAATGCCAATATTCTTGGCTAATGTAGAATCAGTGATGTTCGCAAACGGCTTGTCGGCGCCCCAGCACTCTACGTACTTGGTCATCTTGCTGGACGGCCGCGAACGAGTGGGCACGCCGGGGGTTGCTGAAATATATAATAGTTAAGTATATATAATATATATATTTAATTTCACGTTTTATCTCTAATGTTGAAGCCATATATAGTCTCAATAAATTACTACTAATTACTATATAAAAGATTTGGTAAAAATCTTTTAAATAAAAGTTTAATATAATAAAAATATTCTATTTCATCACGTTTTGTTTCTGTTTGTGTTTATATAATTTTAAATTATTTTTTTTAGAATTTGCAGTACTGATAACGAAATCCAAGATCTGGTTTATCTGGCCAGGTGGGACAAACAATTTTATTACGAGAGTAGGCAGAGGGAATGTAGTGTTAAGATACTCCGTTCCCTTCGTCTAGCTTAGTTGTAGAAACATTACGTGTTAGGTGGTGGAACCCAACGCCGCGTTTTGTCTTGTTACCAGAGCGAGGAAATGAAAGTAATGCAGTCTAGTTGTTCCTATGCACAACGGTGGCCTTAAATATAAAGTATAAATCATGCGTAAATGGAATAGGAGGATTTCAATTATCTCATTCAACAAAGTAAAACAAAGGTTTATAATATGAGGCCTTTTTGTGCTATACACGTACAATTACATATAATATGTCTATACAAATTATTGTAAGTCAAATTAATTTTAAATAGATATTTAAGACATACGTTTTGCTCTAAAGGTAAGAAGTCCTATAGTTGTTTTCTATAATGAAAGTGGATGGTATAATTATTATAGATGACGAAATATCTTAAATTTAATATAACTTCTTCCCAAGAAGGTTTTGACCTACAACTATCAAATCGTACAGTCAGGCTTATCCCAACTAAGGTAAAATTAGGTAATAATGGTAGCGATGATCACTAGCCTATAGGTTCATAGGTATATATTTCAAATATTAGTCATAAAATGCAAGGAAATACGTAAATATATAAGAAACACTGTGCGTCCATGCCTTCGGAACAAAACTAACTCAGTGACTCCACAGACATGGTACTTAACATTCGGCGAAAGAAAGGTTGAGCTTCTCGCACTTGCGGAGATTCTGGCTCACATTCTGAAGATATAATACAAAATAATAATAAATTACTCGTTTTAAGCTGTATGTTATATTTATAATCAAAAACATAAAAAGAAAATTGAAGTACACAGTATATTTGCCGTTGGCAAAAACTACTACAGATTTTCTTGAAAAGTAGTTTTACTAGCTTCATGCATGACAGAGGGAACCTGGAATACTAGTCTTAAGACACTCTGTTCCACAGTAAGACACTTCCGTTTACCACTTTCCGCAAATTTTGGAGGTACAAACTCTCGCGTTTACAGTCACAATTTTTTACACTTACACCACAACTAACCTGCCAGTAGTTTTAGAAAACTGCAAATACTGACGTTTCTAATACTAACTAATAATTTACTTAAATAAATATTATATAATCTTACCTGTGCCCATAATAGGGCTAATAGCTCCAATAATGGACCCGCTGCGGCTTTTAGGTTTGGTTATACCGCCATTGCCGACCGCCTCGGTGCTGCTCGAGTTGTTGTCAAACGCTACAGTTTTTGGACCATCCACTTTGACTGATGCTCTTCGGCTTAGATCTAAAAAAATTATAAAAAGAGTATATTATTTTCGATTCTTAGATTTTTTAACGGTTTATGCTTTTAGATGGTACTGGTATTTTTTTTAATTGGCATGGCCTCCAATAAAATTGTTTACATATATATTTTTCATGATTTAGTCACTAATATCTTGAATATAAAAAAATCTTGTAATAATTTATACTGTTATTTCACCCGCTATAGAACAATTAGATTAACTTGCAGAGTCAATGGATTGGTTATTCAAACCATTTAAATATTACCTCCAGGATTCCTCAAAGATTCAGCCCTCATAACTTTAATAGGTTCTGGTTCAATGAAACTATGTTGTGACGGCGCAGGACTAATGTTTTCCTTAGGCTTAGTTGGTGATACATCCTGATATATCGACGATACGATGCTAGCTTTGCGGTCCACCGTGCAAACTGAGAGGCGGCCATTTTCTGATATGCCTGGTTTCTGAAAATATTGGGTTTTTATTATTATCTTAGTTGATAATAATTAATAAAAAATAGTAATGTCGATAATGTTTGGACGACTAAAGGACATTATTTGCTTTGGTCAAATAGGGGAAGAGTATTCTGTTTTACGGGGACGATTAGATTTTATATTTATTATTATTATTTTTTAATCAATTGACTTAATGGAGACGAAATGTTTTAATGCAGACGCAATACAACACTGCGAAGCTCCTTTTACTTTGCGCTATCAAAACTTATATCTTCAAAAGGCGGAAATCCGTAAAATGTTTTATAAAACAGAAATACAATTCTTTCTAGTTTATATATACTGAAATAAATGTTATCTTTTATTTTATTTCATACAATAGAATATTTGATACGAGAAAAGTTTCTTATACGGTAATAAAACTCCATATTTTCAGTATTTTATATATCTCTGACATGAAAGAGTCAGCAAACTTCTATTGTTAGCTTATCATTACTTTACTGTAAAAATGTCGTGAAAGGAAGCATTTCTTTATGCTTTACTTACATTTAAGACGGTTAAAGTGAGATTATATTTTTATTTGTGAAATGATTTGTATTATTATGAAATGTTTATTCGGTAAAATTATATTTTTTTTAACCTTAAGTTATTAACTAGACTAGTATCACTCTAAAAAATAATAGACTATAGAATATACCTTTCCGTTAACAACTTTATGTTCATTTCAAGATATACTTTGCAAATACGAAAATATTATAAAGAAGTGGCCCAAACCGGCTTCTGCGTTCTACCAAACCAAATCTTCAGCTTTAATACTAAGTATAAAGCATAATATAATAAGTAATTCGTCCCCTGAAACCTCACTTCGAACTAACCCTAAATAATATTACAAATTCTTCGAAATATTCCTTCATGATTTACATATTTATATACCTACGTAATTCTATATTTTATTGCCAAATTAAGCGCATTTGTGTCAAAGTTTGCCCATTTATGCCTATGACGCGCTACGGTCGAGTGTTTGGCCATTTTCAAGCAAATATTTGAGGGTACGTTAGTTTTGCATATCATTATTAATCAGGCAGGTCATCTTTCAGGCGGCAGCGGCAAGTATCAGAGTGTAAACGTGACGTTTGTGGGTTCGAATACCCTCAGTATGAAATATTCTCATTTACTCGATATATATGATGAAAGCGCGGCGTGCCTCCATAATTAACGTCATGAACTTAGTTCATGCGTGGGGAACGAAATATCTTAACACTCAGTTACAGAAGTTACACAACAGTGTTCTCATTTTTCAACAAGCCCTATTTTTTTCATTTTCGTTCGACGTATTGAAAATTTATTTTGATAGTGCCATAGCCGGCACTATCACAATTCGGAAAAAATACTTAAAAAATTGGAAATACGGTATTATTGCACCAGATGATATTTTAAATGTGTCGTGCACATAGTTACACATTCGAAAAACATTACCCTACTTCTGGCGGAGTCGGGTGAAAAAATATTTAAAAAAAACAATTCTTTATTTAGAAGATTTTAAGATTTTTTTACTTTTATTAGTAACTCAATTCTGTTTCATCTTCTGATCTCAAGGCAAAAGATAAAAAACATTAAAGCTTATTCTGTATAATCAAAAAGTACAAAATAAAATAACGTTCCTTTTGATCTTCTAAAATTCGAGTCGCTAATTAAACTTCTAAGATTTTTAGTAATTATATAATTTTTATTATGGCTTTCCGTATACAATGAGCTTCATCGAGGCTTCCACTAAGCCTTTTACTGTGGCTATATTTGTTTTGTATTTAAAATCATTCTTTACAATGTAATGACAAATAATACATTAGTATATAACGTGGGTTCGATTCTCATTTTAGACAATATATAGATATGTATTGTGTATGCTACTATGTTTCAGTCAGTAATCTAAGAAGTGGATAAGTATAAGTAATCATAATAATAAGAAAAATGAAAATTAATTCAGTCTCAGTGGTAATTGAACCCACAACCACCGTGTTCATTGTGTATTACTGCGGCTCGATCATTTATTTGAAGCAATAGTTTATTATAGCGAGAAAAGATTGTCATAATTTCTAGACAACTTAACAGAGAATAACATACTCGTGTAAGGCATTAGCTTAATTATAGTATTTTGATTGATGATAATGGATCGTGCTGAGCGAAATATTTCAGTAGCTTAAATTTTTTGGCTTTGATCGATTTGCTTATTTCATATTATACAGGTCTACCATACAGTACTATTAGATATATTAGTTTCATTTATTTTTTCTTTTCACATTGTAATTACTGCCCTGAGTAGGAATCAAACCCATAACCGCGTTAATCGTCTGACAGAGACGCGATGATGTGCCGCCGTTGCTCTACGACTCCAATAGGGTAAAAAAATGTATATTACTATTTAAAGAATAATCTAAATACATACAATGACTACAGGTTCGATTCCCACAAACAAAGTGTCATAAAATTAGAATCTCTCTGGCCTATTATTTACAGGAAATGCATATAATTATGCACATTTCTAATACTTACCTTAGGCGGCACGATCAAATAAGTTTCTACTTTATGGTCGGCGAGGTAGCCCTCTCTCGAGGCGCCCTCGCCGGGCTCCACTTCAAACTTGCCAGCCAGTTGCAGCATGGTCGCCTTTGTGATGTGAACGCGACTGGAATAAATTAAAAAATGGATTTTGTGAGGAGTTTAATAAAAAAAGGGAGAGATAGTAGAGAACGGTAAGTATTGTCACTAAGCTCCTTCTGGCTATCTTGGTATAAGTACAAATAACAATATTTTTATCTGGTACCATAGTTTACATAAATAACTGTATTTGAAAAATGAATCCAAATAAAACAGATAGAGCGCCAAGCTTTACTGCCTGCTTAAATTTGCATTTTTATAGAGTAGCATTACATGAAAGCAAATATTGTACCTACTGTAATATGAAACACAATAAGAAATGTTAGATGTTACATTCAAATATATGTATACGGCTGTAAACGTGATAGTTAAGGGTTCGATTTCAGCTCGTATGTATTATTTTCTTTTCTTCGCTCTGGTGACACAACAAAGCGCGGCGCGGCGCTTAGATTCGCATTAGAAAACATGGTGTAAGTGTATAAGGGAGTAAGTAGACAGAACTTAGTGTTAATACATCCCATTAATACAGAGATCCCTCTACTTACTTTGCTATAGGCAGGATACTATATAAAAAAATACCAAAAAAACTGGGCTCAGTTGCAGCTTTCAGCTTTTACAGAAAGCTTTCAAACACACGCGATATGTAACAAAAAATAACCTTTGAAAATGTTTGAAAGTATCCATGTTATTTTTATTGTTCACTATCCTGATAGATACTGTCAAAATACTAGCAGCTTTTATGTAGGTAGAGGGAGCGTGCGAACCCAGTGTAAGTACAAGTAGTGAAGCACTAGAGCGAGGAATAGAACCAATCTTAACAGTTTTATTAATTGCCCCGAGTGGGCATCGAACTTACAGCCATTATAATGACCTCAATTCTAGAGTGAAGTTAAAGAAAATAATTTGGAATGACATACATAGATATATTTCGAAATTCCATTACAATCGTCAATTTATAGGAACTTTCATCATTGAAATTTTAGTAAAGCTGCTTAAAATGATTGTAGTATATATAAAATGCATCTCACAATTCACTTCATTAAGAGGATTTGGAATTTTCATGACATTTAATTAATTGGTGTTTTTAAGCGGTTTTATTTGTTTTTTTTTATATAATATAAAATATTAAAATTCATGTTTTCTATAGTATTGTTATTGCAATAGTTAATATTTTTATTTAGTCAGTCTTGTCAAATCACGGTGTTGAGTTCCGCTACTCAACAGGCAACGATTACTCCATGATTAGGTGGAAAGTGGGCAACGGAGAGTCTTGCCTACCTTGCGTTGGATACAGCTTTAATAAAAAAAAGAATGATAAAAAATAAATAAATATTAAAATGGCTAGTTAAATATTTTCAAACTTTGACCTACTATAATTACTATATTGACAAATCCAATTATGCCTTAATGAAATATTAATAAAATTTCTATTAATATACGGTACGCTACTAAAGGCATTTATTGTGGGTTCAAATTCTATGACTATAATATATTGCTCGTTTGATGCAAGAATAAGGTTGTTTATTTTCTAGCTTCACGCTGATTTCCGTATATCATAGGATGGGAAGAAGAAACCTGGAAAGCGAGTGTTAAAATACTGCGTTCCCACTAGAACATTTCCGTTCCCTACTTTTCGCCGAATTGTCGAGATAATGTATGTTGGGGTGTAGAACTCAACGCCATGCTTTACTTCTTTTTCTTCTTGAGCGAAGAAATGAAAATATTAAATATTTTATTGCTCCAAGTTGGAATAGAACCCACAGCCGTCGCATTTACAGTCGCATGTACGTAGTTCATTTCATACAAAATTTGTGTTTATCCCCCCAAAATTTAGTTTGTCAACTTTGTTGACCTACAATCCTGAAATTGGCACCAAACAAACTCTTGCGCTTTATAATATCAGAAGCATAGATAATTGTAGGATAGTATTCTAGACACATATTACATACACTTACCTACTACCAGTACTTTGACCTAGTTTCTTTGAACTGAACCTGAATATGAGGAACATTATCCAGCGCGCAGTTCTCATTATAATCGTACGTCGTCAGATCAACGTATGCTTAGCTTTCAAAGTTTATAATTTAGTAGCTTAAATTAGGCTAAATTAGACCTTTTATATGTTAGGACATCGTCTTCTCTAAATAAAAAAAACTTACAACAATGTTTTTACTATTTTTATATTTTCTTTGATCCACTTGTAATAATTCCTAGAAATAGCGTTCTCCTTAGAACCAGCGCGAAGCTAAAATAATAGTCAAATATACTCTTAGCTGTGGTCAAATATTTTTATAGCAAACAAAAATATTACAGGCACAAACATTAAATTTATTAGTGTCAAAGAACAACTGACATAGATTCTATGCGCGATATGACGATAATATCGTATGTTCATGATTTAATTAATATCTTAACACAATAGAGGTGCTGCCTAGATTAACTAGAATACTAGACTTGACCTAATATTAATCTATTCTACAACAGTCCTTAACACTTATTGTGTAAAGCTAATAAGACAAAGAAATAATTATTAATCATAAACTAAAGTCTCCTTTTTAGTTCTCCGCATTACATATAGGCAAAGGGAATATAGTGTTAAAACACTTTCGAGTGGCGAAACTTAGTACGTATTGTCTCATAAATACCTCATGTTTTGTCTTTTTACCAGAGCTAAAGCTAAAAAAATTAAATAATTCCTTCATCCATTAGAGAATGGAACCCACAACCATCGCGTTTACAGTTACAAGGTAAAATATATATGAAATTAACTAAGAAACTTACCCAGCTATACCCCCCGACTCCATATGATTAGCAAGAGTGACGTCGTCGCTCCAAACATCGAACTGCCACTTGCGGAGGCCGAGCACTCCACACAGCACATTGCCAGTGTGTATACCGATACGCATGTCTACGTTGAAGCCAGTCGCTTCTCTGACGAACCTGGGGATAAAGGAGTGTTAGTATTGACGGAAAAATAGTTTTTTTGTGTTATTACGTATAGAAGCAAAGCGCGGCATTAGGCACAGCCACTCATTATGCCACTCATTATTATAAAGTCTCCAGAGCTCGGCACGAAATGAGGGACGAAAGTGCCTTAATGGGGACAGGTGCCCGAATTCCCTCTATTTACCCTGCTAGGCGCGGGACACAATGAGAACCTAAAAAAAGTAGATAAATCAATAAACATTAAACAACCATTTCACTGACCGTATAGCGTCAATCATTTGCAGGCCCATGTTGACGCAGTTGTACGCGTGGTTGGGTCGAGACACCGGAAGTCCGGACACGCAGTAGTAACAGTCGCCAAGTATCTTGATACGCATACACTGATTTTCCTAAATTTATTTAATTAAGTTACAATTTAAATTTAATTGTGTTCCCCCACTTAATACGTAACGTCCCCAAAATTGAGCGAAAAGTAGAAAACAAGATACAGATGATGCAAAAAATATATTTATAATAAATTATAATTAATTCTAAAGTATTAGCAATCAGAATAAGGGAAGCCATCAGTTCAATTATTTCGTATTACCCACTCTCGTGAAGAGGATGCTCATTATAAAGGGGTGTCAGAGTTGCTTAATTGGATTTCAATGATTCCTCTGCTATTTTAATAAGTAATTAGTCTAAAAATATGACTATTTATCATTAGCATATAGCATATTGTTATAATTATTCAATTTTTTTGCTTTACGCTATGTCTCGTACTTAGTAGGGAGAGTGAGTCTGGGAACCTAGTGTTATGACAATGTATTTCTCATTAAGACTCTCAAGATATTGCTCGTTATCAAAAGGAAATGAACATATTAATTATTTCATTCCCGATAAGGAAAAGAATCTACAACTGTCACGTTTACAGTCACATGCTTGTGTCCTCTCGCCACGGAACATTGCGTGTGTTGTGTGGTGGAGCACAAAACTGCGGGTAAATGATTAAAACACATAACCTTCCATTATGCCTCGTTAGCGACATAATTTATAACTGTTCATAATAATATTATATGTATAACAATTTATTTACATAATATTAATAATATTCTCTTTTGAAACAAATTTTCAAACATTTACGTTGCATTTATCTCGCATATAGCACTCGTCACTAAACAACAAATCTCAAGAAAGTATTTGCGGAAAATAGTAAACGTAGACGTTAACCTTAGGTTCCGTCTGCCTACCTTACTGCACGCGAAATACAATGTGGAAGTAAGTAAGTAAAATTGATAATAATTTAGACAGATAAACTTTTCTACACAATGTTTGCAAAGGCCTAGTTTAGAAGTTCCGTTATGTTAGACATGTTAGCCTGCAGCTAACCTGGCTAGGTGTCTAGAATTGAAATGCCTGTATTTGAGTTTGCATATACCTACGCGCGATTGCATATACCTACCTAAGCTCAGGGGAAAAAATTGTTTAATAACAAATCTGAAATATGTATTAATTGTTTAGAAAGCGCTGATTAATATTATTTTTTTGACTTCTTCTATAAATGGATCCACGAAAAATCTACAATTTATTAATTAAAATTAATTACCATAAATTTCATAATGCGGTTTGGAAAATGTTGTAAAGCAATCATGGTTTTGATCTATTCTACTACCCTGAATCTCATAAATAATAAATTTCATTAAAAAAACAGATACCTGCAGATTTCTGCAGCGGGATCTTATAGGTCATAATTAAGTTACATAGAAACGTTAGACACTTAGCTTTCCTCTATAAATTGAATATCCAACACAAAAATATTTTTCAATTTAAAACAATAGTTCCTGAGATTAGAGCGTTCAACTAAACAAACTTGTCAGCTTTTTAATATTAGTAGATATACGAATTTATTCCAATTTACTAAAGCCAGAAATATCATTATTGCCAATATATTAGACGCCCATTGTCATCTTAACGTACCTTCTCACCGATATCACGTATTATTATTACAAATTGATACCATTTCTTTCGTCCCTTTTGAGGAGTGTAAGAATATTTGCGCGTGGCTTTTGTGTGATAATATAATAAAATTGAATTATTGACAATAATATTTAAAATAAAGCAAAAAAAAAGTTTAAAAGCCTTATAATAAGAGGTCAGTCTTGGGGCGGGTGCAAAATAAATTTAAATAAATATTTCATTATCTCGATTGGGAATCGAACCCACAACCTGTCGCGCTTGCAGTCACGATGCGACGATGATGATGATGATGATGATGAATATATTATATGTGGCGGAACTTACCGCAGCGGTAATTCATTAGGATTAACCATTGCTTTAAATTAAGCAGTATATGGATAAGCACGTGAAAATTCAGATGAATATATAGACGAAGTTATTATAATTTTTAAGTACCTGCTAACACCAAGCTTACTTAACTATTTGAATTTTGAACTAAACTTAGTGGTGTAAACTATTTTAGTATGCATTCGCTTTGGCCAGTCTAGTAGGTCACGTGTGTTAACAATGATTTATGTACTCGGTTTGCAAGTGGAATTTTGTATTTTACTTTTTAATGCATAATATATACTATCAAAAAATAAATGTGAAATGAGAGCCAAGTTAAATGTTAAATAATCCGTCGTTCTCGAGTTCACAGACAAAAGAATAGGAGACTTATATGGGTGTCGAGTTCTGTGTTCGCTCGAGATAAAAATCAAGCTCTAGAGTTCATTCTAAAGTTCAAGCCGTGCTTTTTTTTTATGGAAAAAGGACAAGGCAAACGAGCGTTCACCAGGTCACTAGATGGTGATCACGGCCGCCCACGACCCCGTGCAACACTAGAGGAGCTGTTGCTGAGGTGCGTTGCCAGCCTTTGAGGTGGTTAGACGCGCTTTTTGAAGGTACCCATATCGTACCGACCTGGAAACACTGCCGCGGGTATACAATTCCACAGTTCGGTGGAGCGTGGAAGGAAATTTCTATGAAACCGCACAGTAGTGGAGTGCCACGTATCCAAATGGATATGGTATGCTTTGTCATGCCAAAGGAAATGGAAATAATTCATTCAGTCGAATTGAAATCGAACCCAAAACCATCACATTTACAATCAGACGCTGTCCCTTTGGACCACTGTAAACAAATACTATACAAAAATATTTAAAGTTTCAGTCGTTTCAGTTCATTCATCAATTAAAATAAACTTTTTTCAACATCGTACTGAATACAGAAAACTGGATTTCAGTTTAGTTCAGCCAAAAGATAAATTGTAATAACTTTACTAGAAAGTTAATAATAGTACTCGTATCTAATAAATATTTAAGAAGGGATAAAAAAATATTAATTATTCTTAGAAAAAAAGAGAGATAGAGAAATAATAAAATATTCTTACGATAATCTACAGAATATGTTCGCTAGTGCTTAGAGCCTTTGGGTCTACGGGCTTTTGGCCTCTAAATATCAAAACTACAGATATAAATTAAATAATGTTTTTCTTGAGATTTCACTGAAATCGAACCTTCAACTATTTTCAATCAAAAACAAGTAATTAATAAAAAATGAACATTGGGTATTTGCTTTGAAGCGTGGGCGGCACCACTGTGATGCTTCTGTCGATGGCTGCGGCTTCCATTCCAAAATGAGAAGAATTAATTATTTTCACTTCCTCACTCTGGCAAAACAATCCCGCCAATCAATCTAGACGGAAATAGGAAAACAAAATAACAGACTTACTTGAGCAATCTGATCGAATCTTCCAAACAGTTCGTTCAATGTCTTCACCAGGTCGGAGGCGGAGAGTCGCTCTGAGAGCGGAGTGAAGTTCACTATGTCAGCGTAGAGTATGCTCACGTTGTTGTGCCTTTGCACGTGCATCTCGTGGAAACGTGTCTGTTTAGAGCTATCGGCGCACACGCTGGCCATTTTGAGCATTATTGAACGTTTTACCTTTAAGAAAAAAGAATATATGTAAGGATAGTCATAAATACCTATTCAAAAATTTTGACATAATATCTTAACCACTATAATAAATTGGGAAGCTTAGTCAATAAATTTCCAAGTACGGAAATACGGGTATCCAAGTACGGGTCCCAAATATAAACATAAATAATGAAAGAAACAAGAGAAACTTAGGACTTCGGCCAAATGAGAAAAGTATATAAAAGTTTTCCTTTTAAGCGTGATTAAGATGTAATCCATCATAATCCCGCAGTATCGAAACGGAATAAGCTAGCTTTAATTGATTTCATTGCGTTGCCAGTTTGTGACTTCTACCGTTTTATAAATCACGATAAGTACTGTTGAGATACAATAATAATCATTGAGTAAAACAAATTGATTGAAACTGATCGAAAATATAAATTTACATTCATTAATAAGAATCTTATATTTTACCTTTACACTTTTTCCTTCATAACAGGATAGGCAGAAACCTAGTGTTAAGACACTGCGTTCCGCAGTTTTTGGCGAATATTCGAGATATAGCGTGTTGAGTGGCGAAATTCAACGCCGCGCTTCGTCTACCAAAGCGAAGAAATTAATATAAATTAAATACCATCATTCTTCGAATTGGAAGCGAATCCACATCCATGGCTTTATAGTCGGATAGCCTGCCATCTTCTAAAAATCTTTTTTTTTTTCCTATAACATAATATGAAAAATAATTTGTATTTTAATTCTGATGATAAATAATTATTCTCAGAGCGAAACCTTAGACCGCAATATGTAACATACAATAATATAGCAATTTTTCGTTAGCACAAAGTTAGTACAAATTATTATTTGCTCGAGATAACTCACAAGGCGCTAGCATGTAACTGGATTAAGAAAATTAACTTAGAATGAAGTTCATTATTCAATTTGACACCTTTGTAGATCACACACACACAGTATACTTAGTACTTACTGTAAAGGCGACAGTTGTGTGTTCAATTCCCACTCGGGGGTATAAATTAATACAAGACTGTGACGACGACCAAAAGGAGGGTGTGTGTATTTATGTATGCCCGTTGATATTAAAAATATTAATTGTGTTTATTCAGTTGGGTTTTTTGTTTTCTTTATAATTCAATTGTTTTCATTTCCGCGCTGTCGTTGAAAATCACATTCCCACTGTCTCGAAAATTTTACGTAAAGTGGCGACTGGAGTGTCTTAACACTAGGTTGGTTCTGCGCGCCCACATGCCATATAATAAGGAATATAAAGTAAAGCTAATAAAATATGTTTTATGTAAATTTAATATAAGTATCGAGTTTTTATATCAAAATATATTTTTCAAACCGCTGATCTGTGAACTTTATCAAATGCCACATCTATTGATGTTGTGTTTACTATAATACTTATATCGAATTTAATGTCTGGCTTGCAATCAATAGCAACACGGGCTCTGTGAGATTTTTTTAAGTGCTATATATTATATGTACAGTATTTTGTTTTTTGACGTCGTGGGTTCAATTTATGCCACAGGAAATGAAATATTTCATATTTTCATTTCTCCGCTCTGGTAATGTTGCAAACCAGGGCATTGAGTTTTCACCTATTTGCCTCTATCAGAGTAAAATCAGGTACCAACTGTTGTACTACTGTCTCCTTACTACGTGGTAAATGATAAAAAACCATATAAAATTGATAAAATCAGGATCTCAGAACAGTACAAAGCTCCGTATATTTCGATCATCTTCTTTTGTTGCCGGAAGGCGGCCTGCCTTTAGTCACGTATACTTGACATTTGCATGACCAATTATATATGAGATTGTTGACCTTAGCCGCGTCATAATTACGCGCGCTTATTAGGTGACATTTATACGTATGTGATGACTAAGATGTGATAATAAAACAGATTCAGCTTCACGTTATTTCACGCATAACAAGTTAAGCAGAAAAAAACTAGTGTTAAGACATTTCGTTATCTACATTCCGCTGAATTTTTAAGATAGTACGTTGAACGGCGGAACCTAACCCCGTCCCCACCTTTTGTCTTTGTACAAGAGCGTGAAAACAATTTATTCTCCTGAGTGTCAATCGAATCCACTACTGCTAGATTCAGATGCTGACTCTCTACCACACAGTATTAATATACGTATTTCATGAATAACCAGTTATTAAACTAAAACACCAGCAAATATGTGTAATTTTGTCGTAATTATTACCTGTTTTAAAACAGTGATAAAATTAATCTGTTTAACAACTCTTTAGTGACATAACGATATCTAAAAATAGCTTTTCGTCTTTACATGTATAGTAAGATAGGGTATAAAAATTGTGTAAAATCTTAAGCCACGTAAGGCATACGTTGGCTATACTTTCTCAAAACGCACAGCGTTGAGTTTCGCCCCTAAATACGCTGTTTGGTAAGAATAAGAGAAGAACGTATAGCCTGTAGGTTCACTCTCCTGAGGAATAAGACGTATTTAGTCCCGCCACTTAACACACAATTTATCAAATCCAGGTGGAAAATGGAAAATGTAGTGTTTTCTCGCTAGTTTCCCTCTACCTATCTTACTGTACAAAGTTACAGCGTGAAACTGTTTTCGAAAATATTCATAAAATGTAATATTTAAACTATTCTCGTATTTTAGTACACGAACTGGTTTAACGACAATGACCCAAATGGTCATGTCTGGGTCTCACCGCTCACGTATACAGTTGTTCACAATATAATGTATACTTATTGTGAAGATAAGTAGCGTTATATTCTTTATACAGCTGTAAGAAGATAAAATAAGCATTTTTTTATGTATGATAGGTTCACTTAAAAGATTTTGAAACATTTTTTATAGTTTTCATGTTGCAATTTGGAAGGTTCTTAATGCATTTCAGCATAATATTCTGATAATGAGAATTACAAACAATCTAGAAATAATAAAGACATCTTTTATGAATCTGCGCTGTTGTCAATGTAAAGGATTTCGAAATCGTGTGCAAAGTGGATATCTTAACACTAGGCTTTCTTTATCTTCTTAGCGTTAAGCTAAAAAAAATCTAAATAGAAGGATTTTTAATTCACAAAAGGACGATAGTCAAAATATCCACGAAGTTATTTTTGCTTTACTAGCAACAAACGTTTAGTGTTTCATTTAAATTGTCTAAAATCACACATATTGAAAAAAAATATTTTAAATAATCAATAAAAAATTTTAGCACAATTTTTAACAACAACTAGAAGCCTATTTTCCAATTCTGACACAAAATTAAATAAAAAATATACAAATAATTAATTTTAAAAAAATCTTCCTAGTATTAAAAAGTCACTCATTCACTGAATTCTCAAATCATATCTACTACAGGATATAAGAGTAAGGAAACGTCTATCGTAACTTCCTCCAGTGTGAACAGTATCAAACAGAATTTTTAAACAAACTTTTAATGTATCACACGGTCGGATTTAGGGTTGCTCTGTGTATTGTTCATTATACTAGTATTTTGCTGGCGACTTTACCTGCGTTGGTTATTTACCATTAAGCAGCGGTATCTGGGGATTTAATTCGCACTTGAGAGAAATAAATATTTTTAACCTTTGAAACTTTGCTTTTTATGTGTGCTTTCTCTAGAATCATTATATATATTGTGGTTGCGAAGGTCAACCGAAGTCTCCTCTTGTTTTTCTCATCTCATCACATTTATATTCATTTTTAAGACTTGTTTCCATATTTAAAAGTTAATATGTGGAGCAACGGAACCAAACGCTATATCTTTTTTAATAATATCGAAAGAAGATCTAAACACTTTGAGTACAAATATATAATCATTACAAACAGTTTGAGTGGCCCCAACTGCGCAAAGACAGCGTATTAGTTTATTTAGAAAAAAAATTTGTCCATTCTAAAATCTGGTTAACTTTTTGTGATGATACATAGTAGCTACACGCGGTGGTTCACATGTAGCAATATAGAGTGGGAACCTAGTATTAAGACAGTCAACAACCACTATCTCGAAAAGTGAGGAACGGAGTGTTTTAACATTAGATTTGCCTATTTGCGGGATACTGCGTGAAGCTAAAAGAAAAATTCCGATTATTCTAATTCACAATCTAAAATTGAACAAGAAAACAAAATTCTAGAGGAAATTTCCATATCTCGTTTACTTCCTACATCGTACTATAAGAACATAATGTAATAATCTATTTAATACAATACATTATAATATCGAGACGCTCTTATCATATGCATGCGATAACGGAACCGGGTTATCGTATGTTTATTTTTAAAAAAGTATTTGTTTACCTAACATGCTTGTTGTGAAAATTATCTATATCTCAATAGTTTATTACGGTCGTATTTGGCCGTGGCGGCGTGTGTCTGTAAACGAGACGGTCGCGGGTTCGTTTCTCTATTGGTGAAGTAGATTATTTTATGTATAAATATTTTCCATTTTACAATTTAAAACCAATCAGAATGATCAAAAAAATATTTTATTGAGTTAGCTGAAACTCTCAATAATTCTCAATATTATTGTATTTAAAATGATAATGTTATTAGAAAACGAGTTATAATAAATGTAATGTTCTAGCGGGCGAAGCCGCGAACGCGTCGTAAGTATTCAATGCAATTTAGTTACGTTATTTCTCATATAAGATACAATATATGTTGTTAATATAATATGTATAAGTTCAGTACAAATTGATAACATTCCAAAGAGATACACGACTCTAGGTATAACTGTATAATTGTTAGGTAAGAATTTAATTTATTATATACGAGTATATACATATTTATGTATTTATTTACTATTCTTACTTATATTATTTAATGTTTCAATATGGTTAATGTTTCAATATGGCTAAACAAATTTGGATGAAAATGAACATAAAGAATTCCTAAAACCCGGACGTTTTGTCTGGCAGGGATGGACTTTATAAAATAAACAAACACACTTCGTTCTTCAGTTTCTTTGTCTGTCAGAATGAGGAAATGAAAACAAGTAGGACTCGAACCCATCAACATGACATTTACCTCAAACATTGCACAACTGAGCAGTGATAGATAAGAACTGATAATAATTTATAACCTCAATTAACACTTAGCATATCTCGATATATTTATTCCGCTAAAGTGACGTATTATGTGGCTTATCAACGTTATCAATATGTTTATTAGAATTTTTCATAACTTTTTGTATACAGTTTTACGTGGACCCAGTCTGTACTAATGAAACACGACGGTTGTAAGTTCGATATCCACTCGGAGGAATGAATTGTTTACATTTCCTCGCTCTGGTCAACAAGACAAAGAGTGGCGTTGAGTTCTGCTAATTAACACGCAATATCTCGAAAATTAGACGGATAGGTTTCCTCTGCCTGAGTTGCATTATGCGGGAAACGGCATGAAATTAAAATAAAATATATATATAATCAAAAGTTTTATAACATTGTTTGAAAAAATACTGGTAGACAGACATCGTTACCACAGCCGTCGTTTACAGTCGCACTCTTGTAAGCGCAGGATTATTAATACATTTTAAAAATTGCAAAAAAAACTTTATATTTATATTATTATTGTTTAAATTCTTAATTTTTCTTTTGGAAGTGTACATTTTAAATAAAACATTTATTCAATTATAATCATTTATAATTTATAACGCATTATAATTGCTAAGTTATTTTTAAATTAAAGTAATAAAAGATAATTACTACAGCATTACATAACTTATGGTTATTTCATTGTATCATTCTTAGTTTTCTCGGCCAAATTTATATACATTAGATACATATATTTTATACACTAAAGAGCGGAGTGTCTTAACACTAGGTTCTACCCCACCCTCGAATAGCCACTAATAGCCATACAAAATTCGGCATACATACATAATTATTAATTAAGTAATTCCCCCTATTAAATATTAATGAGCAGATTTAGGTAGGTACTGACAATGACGCTAAGCGCTATCCAATGTGTTGAAAGCTTTCCTAATACCTATATAACGTATAATTAAACGCTCACTGTATGTACAATATCGGTTAAAAAGTTAACGCTAATTCGTTGTCGCTGTCGTAGCGCAGTGAAATATTTAATATTTTATTTGAGTCAAACCGCGGCGTTGAGTTCCACTAATCAACGTGCAATCTAGAATTCGGCGGAAAATGTAGAACTGAAGTAGAGAACGTCTATATTTCACTCACATAAATGTAAAGCTCAACTTACGCCTCCCGGACTGTTTATATATTACCAGCTCAGTATTCAGCGATAAAACAAAAAAAACTTCATAATGTCAATAAAAGAATTAAACTAAATCAGCTGGTAAATTAAAAGTGTAATTAACAAACGTATGTCTGTAGCAATTCTTATATTGCATTTATTTTTGCAATGTTCATTCAATCTTAAAGTGTCAGTAAAGTATGTATGATCCGATAAGAAACATTGCAGATAACAATTTTGAAATTTAAAATATATATTACAATATAGTTTTTAATTCATATTTCATTGTTTCATTTTCATTAATATACTTACTAAGGTACAATGGGTAACAGCGAAACTTGATGTAATATAGGCTTACGGCCATTCTCGGCAAGTGGGCTATTAATACTAGGTCCTGCATATAGCGTGAAGGAAGTAGCCCCAGTAGCACAGCAGTGGATTCGATGTTAGTAATAAGGAGAGTAGTAGAAAACATAATAAATGTATTTTATTATGAAAGTTGGTTATCGTGGCTTTATGGGAATCTTAGTTAAAAAGGCTCCAAAGAACTGTATACCAACTCGAAGGGGTTTATATAAAAAAAAATTTGTTCCTCTGATCTGGTGATACAAAGCTCGGCGTTTAATTTACCCAATGTCTGTTAAATCGGCAGTAAGCAGAGAATAGAGTCATGACGCTGGAGTATCTAGCCTACCTTGACATATATCGAAAAACTGTGAAGCAAAAAATTCTATTGTTTCATTAATTGTAATTATACACACACATACACAGATAAGTTTTTCAATGTTATTGTGTTAATCGTAACAATGAAAGGTAACGATTGTACACGTATATACTAAGAAAATTGATTGACTAGGATATAGTCGAATATCATCATACTAATATTATAAATGTGAATGTTAGTTTGTTACGCTTCACGCCAAAATAACTTAAAGTTATTAAAAAGGACATAAAACATATTATTAACATAAAAATATTTAAGTAATATTATAATTATATAGAAAATTTTTTTATTAAATACTAGCTTCTTTCTGTGGCTTCGACCCCGTAGGCTAATAACGCCATGGACTATGGGTTTTATCGTTGTAGCCTTTCTCAATAATCGGCCTATCCAGCACAATAACATTTTTGGACTACAATCAGTTCATGAGATTAGCACGTAAAGCCCAACAAACTTTACAATAAAACAAGCTTTACAATATATGAACATATTGTTTACTCAACACTTTAACAATTTGCACGATTCTGTATTGATTAATAAATTATGTTTCTGCTTACTGCAAAACATAAGTCATATTTTAAAAGTCGAAATTTAAATAAACATAGAAAACACGTTTACAAATGCGCATCCATGTAAATACAATAACATAATTTACATATTAATATTAATAAAAAGGCGATTATAACCCCAGCGCAAAACTAGTATACATCGATTTATTACGCGTATAATCGACAGTAAATAAGGAAATCGCTTTGTAATTATTGTTTGATTAATAAATCAACTTCACGCTGTATCTCGCACACAGCAGGGTACTCAGAGAGAAGAAACCTAGTGTTAAGACACTCCGTTCCCCAATAAATTAATAAAATCTTCTTAAATATATCTGAAATGAAAATCAAATTTAATATTGAATAATGCCTCGTTTTTGACTTCAACGTGAAAACAATCAGTTCCAGGCACCTAGTACTGTGTTAACTCGGTAAATAATTCAAGCATAACATTTGAATTGATATTTTCTTATTTTATCAATACTTTTAATGGTGACAAAATATTCAATTCATTCTCTTTTGTCCTACCACTTTTTTTTTCATGCAGTAATGACGAAATTGCATTTTTTGAAAAAACAAGTAAAATAAGTATATCAGTGTATGCGGAAAGATTTTCTACAAATTTTGATTACGTCTTTTTAAGTATTTCAAAAAGTCTAATTGCAAATACGTCGTATAACCAAATAAGGTATATGATATATTTTAAGAGCAATTAATAATTAATTTTAAAACTACAGAGACTGAAACAAGAAGTAAATTGTAACAAGCATAATATAATCATTTCAGTGCAGATTCGAAAAGAACGTGTGGCTTAAAAGCGGACAAGTCCAAGAGGTGTGGATTTGAATCCAACTACGATTTTTTTATTGTATGTTTTTAAAGATTCAAATATTTGTAAGCAATAAATTATAATGTGACTGAAAACTGTAAGCAGCTTTTCATGTCAGTAGTAATCTTGGTAAAACGAAAAGAAGATAATATTTTCAAAGAAGCTTAGCTATAAAAGAAATATTTTAAGTTATATTTTTCTCCTTATATATTTAATTTTCAATATATTGAATATCCGTAATATAAAAATGTTAAGCCCGATTAGAATCCGCACCGCTCATACAATACATTCGAGACAATGGGCTTGTAATCATTGTTCTTAGGCAATAAAATATAAGGCATTTCAAAAGTTTAAGCTGCTTTACAATTTTGTGCTAATTTATTAAAAACAATAGAGATATATAAAAAGATAAGATTTACTTAGTAAAATTATATAGTATTCTATAAGCAAGCACCAGTATTGTATCTAATAACTAGTAATAAAATTACAGATAAGTAGCCCTTTTGTGGCTGATAAGGTATTTATTTCGATCAAGCGAGATCGTCATGGGTTCGATTTCCGCTCGGACGATGAAATATTTTCATATTCTCGCTCTGTTGCCAAGACAAAACACGGCGTTGATTTCCACCAGTCTACATGCAATGTCTTTAAAATAGAGCGAAGCCGAAAATAAAAAAAACGGAATATAAACACTGGCAACTCTCTGCCTACTCTTGTATATGCGGTGCACAGCGTCAATCGAAAGAAATCCAACAAAACCAATAATAACATTCCAATCCAATACGACCTTATAGAAGAGCTTATAAATTATTTTATAAAAATAATTATTTAAAGATAAATTTAATAATTAACAATAAACTATTCATAATAAAATAAATAATAATGATAATTACTTAAAAATAAATGAAGGCAAAGAATATAAGTGTTGTATTGTTAAAACATTATTTTATTGTAATAATTATTAATTGACGTCGTAGCATAGGAACAGAAGTGTGCGAGTTTAAACGTTGGTTATGGGTTCGATTCCCATTCTGGGTATGCAATATTTAATATTATCATTTCCTAGCTCTTGTCACGAGGCAATAAAGCGCAGCGTAGAGATCCACTACTCAAAACGCAACGCCTCCCGTATTTAGCAGGATAGTGGGGAATTGTCCTAATGAGAACGGAGTCTTCTAACATCATCAAAATGTAATGCTTTGTCATAAAACAAGTGTCATTGCATTAATCCATACATTCCCATAGAAGATTACATAATAACTTCAAATACAATATACTCTTTTATGATTCCACAGTAGGTATTATATTACTTAGGTCTCGTTAGCAAAGCTATTGCGTATTTCCACACGAGATGTTAATGCAATATCAAAGTTGCTAAATGGAGTCACAGCTGTTGACACGAATGCGTCTTTAAGCAACAAGAGACTTGTAATATTCTGGAGTTCTATAATCTTTGAAGAAATATAGACTTGGTTTCTTTGAAGCGGTTAATGAGTGTTTAAATTGTAATTAAACTTTAATTAGATTTAAATGGTGTCGTTTAAGTTTGTAGTTTTTGTACCCTTTTAGTCTCTACTAACAATGTAAAGCTGAAGAGTTTGTTTGTTTGAACGAATCTCAGGAAGTACTGGTTGAATCGAAAAAATCTTATCATTTTACATAGTCCATTTATATCTATTCGATTCGATAGATTCATATGACACTACGTTCAAATTTTTATAGTTTTTCGAAGTTGAAGTGAGACGAAGTGGCTGAACACTAGGTTTATTCTCCCTGCCTCTCCTTATGTACGAGATGCAGAGTCAATATAAAAAAACAAAAATAATATTCTAAGCTGTATTAGTACCAAAATGAAAATAATAAACAAATTTACAATTTAATTTAGTGTAGATAATATTATTATAATTACAACGAAGTGCATTTGAAGTGATAATATACATTTTGTTTTATTTTAAATACATAATTATATTTATTTGGGCATTAGTGCTATCAATTTTAATCATAATTAAATAAGATAAGGCGTTACTCATTAATATCGTCATATCATCTTGAAGAGATCGTGTAGACAACTTGACAAATACGTCAAGTATATATGTACATATGTCCAACAAAAAGAAGAAGTAGTTTTCTTTTTATGTGGAACCAACACAGGTTGTACGAGACGTCGATTATCTATATATGGTTCAAATTCCATATAGCAAAAACATAGTGTTTGTCTAGAATGCCCTTTTCATACAAAAACACAACTCACACAATGCGTCTGGTAAATTAACTTTATATTTTTTTTAAAAAGTATTATAAATGCAAATATGTATGTATTCAGTTTAATAGAGCGGTAAATGATATTGTTTTCTCAATCTAATCCCGTAATGATCTTATAGACTCTATAAGTTTACTTAGTTTCACGCTGTTCCTCTAGCGGGGAAGCCAGAGAGAATACAGCGCCAAACTTTACCATGTTCGACAGAGTTACAAATGGCTCTTTAAGAGACCAAATAATCATTGAAGTAAAGTTTATTTAAAAAGTTCATGTTTTCAATATTATCACAATACTATAATATTATCACATACATAATGACTTACCTCAATAAAGAGGATACATATATATTAAACTATAACTAAACGATAAAACTATATAATTTACGAAGTACATAAATTAATAAAAGATAAAGAAAATGCAACATTAAAGGTAAATACAATTTCAATTATTATTAAAATATTTCTAAAATATTTGCACAACGAACTTATATAGCCATTAACTAATATGATTTAAAAAATCAAACTCTCTTTAATGAATTTTACATTTAAAAAAAACACTATCTAAGATAAAACACGTCTCCCCACTTCATTTCACGTGTGATTCATCTATATGCCGGTACCGTCGAGTAAACACGCAACCATAAGCATTCCACTAGTCGACTCGCGCGCACGTATACCAGAAGTAATAGTGGTCCGGAGCACCTCCTTGTGAGACCCCGTTTCACTCTCATGATGACATTGCACTGTGAGTGATAGTGATAAAAGTTCATTGTGATTATATAGTTTTAGTGTTAATTAGTGATTAGTTTACCATGTTCCCTAGAATACAAGGCTTGGTAAGTTGAAAAATGTCTATATAAATGATATATTTAACTCAATTCCATAGATATTCAATGGTATTGAAGCAATTACTGAATTTAAAACCGGTTCGCCTTGTTGTTGAAAGTAAATTGCTTCATTAAAACTATAAGACTCTTTAATTTGAGTAATGAATTATTTATCTCATTAAATATTGGTTGTTCCAGCCTAATAAATAATAGTGCAGTAAATTGCAATATATCTTGTTAGTTTATATAAGGCGAGTAATTATTTGTATATATATGAAGTATACGAGTATATCGATTCCATTGATTTATGAATCAATTCGAAAGTTTTATACAATTAGAAAATTTTATTAATTAATATTTTAGTCACGTACAAAGATTTCTACTCTCTAAACTAATATTAGATCAATGTTTGCACGTCTGAGTGACTAATAAAATAATTATGCAGGATTAACTAAATGAATGAGTAACGTCAGTTCTTTATGTTGCCCATAAAAAGGTAAAGGAAACAATCACTATTCACTACTGTACTTAGAAATTGGAATCGCTTGATACAAAGCCAGGTATAGAGTTCGGCTTTTGTTTTTTGTTTTACACGTGATGGGAAAGAATTATAAAATTTGTGGGAACGAATTCTGTTATCTGCTTTTAGAATTTAATGAAAATGAATGATCGTTTTGTATTATTGAAACAAAAGGTTGTGATAAAGAAAGAGCTTTATGCGCGGCGATCAGCTCCGCCACTCAACTTTGAAAATATTCATTATTTTCATTAAAATTAATAATGCAAATAGTATATAATATAATTATGTCTTAAGGTTTAATATTCGCACAAAATACGAGCAAAAACCTTGCAATTTAAATTCAAGTATAACGTAATATTGTTTTACATAATGGCTTATTTACGGCATTCGCGTTACGTTACTAGTTACTTTAAAACCAGTGAATTGTTTTTAAATTAATATTTAAAGTTTCATTATTATTGTATAATTAGAACTAGATTCTAATTTTTTATGCTAAAGCTGAAAAAAATTGATAATCAATCTGTCTTTCCGTCCAATCTTTAAATAAATGATATTGTTTAATATGCTTAAATTTAGAAAGAATAAATATTTTTAAGCCTCATGCTAATCCTACACACAGGAAGAGAAAACTTAGTGTTGAGACACCCCATTCCTATTAAGGCACTTCCGTTCCGCCGAATTCTGGAGGCATTTCGTGTAGAATAGCATAGAAATGGAACTACAATTTGTATAGGCAGAAATAAAAGTTTAAAAATATGACTAACTGGGTAATACTAATGGGGATTTTTTTTATAGAAACGCTGTTCTGATAACATTGTAAATGACTCATCAGATCTCAATTATAAGTAAATATTGAATGAATCAAGTTACAAGAATTGCATGAGATTTTTTAAAAAAATATGACCTACATTAACGTTAACGTTATGTAAGAAATATTTGGTGCGGTCTATTTTTTGACATATTAGTGTGAAGAATATATTTATTTGAACCTAATGGGTATATTATGTTAAATTTTTTAAAATATAATGCATGCAAAGAAAACAAAAGTGGACTGAAATTACTAAAATATTCAATAGAAATACTGACCAGTGTGCTGTTTGTGCCTGTTAAAGTTATTTTTTAATTATTTTTGCAAAGACGAAACTTGTACTGATATTTTTTATGGCATATGGTCTATAAGAAATGTCCTTATAATTATAAATAGTAAAGAGCTAACGCCCCAATATCCCCAACAAAATATAATCAAAACCGTGGCAACTATTCTAATGCGGCGACTATCCTGGTTTATTCGGTTCCTTATGTATAATTGTAACGTATAGTTATTCTTTTTATTACTAACACTATAATGAACAGCTTCTCAATATTCTTATTTTCGTAAAATCCTTAAGCAAAATAAGATTTTATATATACAAAAAAAATCACAACAGGTCTAAATAAAACAAAATAAGATCGCAGGTATAAAAATCTAGGTAGTTTTTAATCTCAGCTACGTATAACGAATTTTTGTGAATGCATTTAAAAGTATCAGTTCTTGGAATATTTGTTTTTCTTTGTTTTTTCGCTTTTATTGTATCTATATGAATTTAAGGTGAATGTAGTTTTAATTACTTACGTTTTACATTAAGTTTTAAAATGGTAGAGTCTTGAGTATTAAGCTGCAATAAAGCTGTAAACATTATTTGCATTTTTATATTTTTTCTCTTTTTAATAAGTCACTGTAATTTGCAAGTTAGAAGAAGAGAATTAACGATTATTCACTCTGTTTTCACTTTTTTTCCATATATGACGAAGTGTCTCTAGCAGAATAATTTTGTATTTGGTTTGGCAAATATATAGCCCCATGCTGTAGAACGAAAGAAGTGTTGAGACATTAGAGACTCTATTACAATAATTACATCAATACCTGTTAGTCAAATCCAAGAAATCAATTCAAAAGTATTAAATATACATAATACGTACATATTTTATTTTTTATATTTTATTATATTCATATTTTATTACGTACATATTTTTTTTTATTAAATGATATTTACTATTAAATCTTTAAATGGGGAATGTTGTGAAGAAAATTACCTATTTTATATATCGTCATAGCCGTAGAGAAAAATACCAGTGACGTAACTAAATCGAAAACATTTTTATATTGGTCTAAACATTATGCATTTTTATAGCTATTAAATAATTTTCCTGTTATGCTACAACTACAAGGCTCTACAATTGATAGATTGAATATATTTCGCTTTTTTAATTCTGTTTTCAATTTCATGTTTTATCCTTCATATACCAAGACAGGGATAACCTGTGTGAAGTGTTAAGACTCTCCGTTCTCTCCTCTCCCTTTCTACTCAAATCGGGGCATTATGTGGTTAGTCGCGGAACTCAATTCCACGCTATATTATTATGATAAATTATTATAATTGCTTTAGTGAAATCAATATTTAAAAAAACTTTTCACGTAAAATCAAAGTAAAAATAATCGGATCTTCTCTTATTCTCCATTGAAATAACATATTATATCAATTTGAGTCGTAAAATACGTTTAAGGTTACAGTAACAGATATGTTGATACAATAAACATTCTCTGCAAATATTGATGATCGACCTTCATAAGGTTCTTACCTCTGTCACTTTTCTAAATATATATCGGCACTTGGCTTCATCATATCCATTTTTTTTAAATTTTATATTTAAAATAAAAAAAAATACTTGGAAAATCCTTTCTTTTTTTTGTTTTTCGACTTATTTTATTTTATGTGGTAAAGAATACAAATCTATTCCCGAAATTGCAAAAAAACCTTCTGATAATACATACTAATTGTTTTAATAAACAAGTTTTTGGTTTCTCCTTAATAATTTCCTTCAAAAAACTGCTAACTCTAAGCTGACGTTTAATTATTTTTTTTAAATATAAACATTTAAATTAACGCGATGTACGCGGTTGCGGTTTCTATAGCGTGGTAGGCAGTACCTAGTATTGAGACATAACGTTACGTTAACTTAGCACGCAGTGTGTTGGAACTTAACGCCGGGCTTCCTTTGGCGAGCGCGGAGAAATGAACCATCGCGTTTTTAAAGACGCTTTCTTTTCTATTTTTCGAAACTATTGAATATCATAGGTAATTCCTAAGGAATATTCTAGATTGATAGATAGAAGCCATTAAACTCAATGAAGGATTAGTCCTTGTAATAGTAGATTATATTTTATTACTGATGTTTTTCTATGTTATAATCTAATAGGTATTTGCGAAACACTTGAAAATGTATTATTACGTGTAGTGCTTGGTCAATGCTTGATATTATTACCGTAATTATATAATAAAAACAAAAGGCGCAGTGGAATAGTATCTGATTATACTCCTGAAAGTTGTAGGTTCGATGCCAATAATGGGGAAATATTGAAATAACATTCTGTTGAGTCTCGCCTACATTTTTGAGGCCATTCAAATCGGTATATCTTAAAATTGGGGTAAGAATGACGAAAATAGTGGCTTTATGTTGTATGTTCTTTCTGCCTAACCGGATATATACGAAAATGCTTAAAGATAGTTAAATCAATTATGTAACCAAATTCCAAAGCTTCTCCAAACTTATATTATAGTCAACAAATACTTGTGTGTGGCAGGATATGAGGAAAAAACCCGAAATTGAATACTAAGATATTAATATATAACCTTGCCCTTAATGTTAAGAAATCGTACATTGTATTTCAGTTGTTTTACTGCCCTATAAAGTTGTTTACATTGAACTTTTGATAATTAATATTAGTAATTGTTAAAAATATTATGTTTCATTGACAATTTTATTATCTGTGAAGGTTAACTAAATACCAGGGACCTTTAAAAAAAAGCTCGTTAATAATAACAACAAAAAATTGAAAAAAAAATCAACTAAAATATATTAAAAAATTGACACTGTTTGTCATTTATAACCTGTTTTAGAATGTTAAAGTCCGCAATTCATTGGCAAGGTGATATGTGAGACCTTCTCAATACTATTAAAGTTGAAAAAAATAAAGAATTAGAGTATTTCTGAAACATATGAATTTTACAAAGAAAAGGTTTCTGTAGAATTATTTTTAAAAAGTACAGTTTTCGAAAAGCCGGGACTAATAAAAATATATAAAAAAAATATCAGAAGTTGAATATTCACAAGACATTCGAACCGAAAGAAAATATTATGAACTGAACAATTAAATGTTATAAAAAATATATTATTTACAAACATATATGAAGAGTCTCAATGTTTTTACAAACAAATTAAATAATAGGAAAAAATATATAGCCTCATGCTAAAGCATGAAATTAGTGTTGGGGCACTCCGTTTTCTACATTCCGCCTAATTTTGCAACATTTTGTGTTGTGTGGCGGAACTCAACACTGCACTTTGTCTTGTTACTAGAACGAGGAAATGAAAATGATTCGTTCACATGAGTAGAAATTGAGCCCACAACCCTCACATATTAAAGCTCATCGTACAATATTATCATTGTCTCAAGTAGCTTGTTGAATACATACTATTCAGTCAAATGACAGTAATTAAGTTTTATTATGACAAGATTCTCACCCGCCATTCCATTTACCATAATGCGGAAGAACAATCACTTAAACAATAATTTACATAAAAGCAAATCATAAATATTAATATGTCGTCTCGTATAACAGTTTAAATGGAGATTGTTTTAAAATGGAAAAAAAAACCAAACGTTCAACAAAATCCGTGTTTTTATCATATTGTGTATATTTACATAAATTATGTTTCTGTGGTAGTTGTTCTCTCGAAACCAGAGCGAAGAAAATGGAAATCTATGTTTTTAATAAATTTCTCAGTTCCTCGAGTGAGGATAGAACCCACGACCAGTCGACTTACAGGCACACTTTGTGCCCACGGCCTTGATCACTTGTCTAATGTCAATAATTAAGTTAATTAAAAATTTAATTACGTATAACAATTCTCCTTTAGATATATTATTCAATATATCTTGTGTTAAAATGGATATAAATAAACGAGACACTGCGGTCTACCGCCAATTGGATATATGCCTTTAAATATCCTACTCGTATATAATATTAGTGTTTTTTTAGAACTGATGTTATATTAAAAAGAATTTCAAATTCAAATCAGAAAGAAGACCAAAACTAAGACTTATGTAAGTCAGCGGAGGTCGGGATCGTCGTGGGTTCGACTGTCGCTCAAGAAAATAAATTATTTTTATTTCCTTGCCCTGATAACAGGACAACGCGTGGCGTTGAATTCCGATATAAGAAATAAAGTGTCTTAATACTAAGTTTTATATGCGGAAAAAGGTTAGCTACTGCATTTATGATTTTGAGCTCCGCTTAACACACAATGCTTCCAAAATTCGGTGGAAAAAGAGGAACAGAATTGGCTTAGTAGGAACGGAGTGTCTTAACATTAACGCTCAGGTTTCTTCTGAGGCTCAAAATATAAATAAGATACAAAGTTTTAGTATATGTTTTTAATAAATACAACTTAGTTACAATTTTTTTCATTTACTTTATCCACGACTTTTATTCAGTAAATTGTATACGTGACTCGTGTCTCATATCGTGACTATAAAGAAAACTGTATTAACTTATTGATTTTATTGCCAGTGTTTGTTATCTATGTCATATTGGAAAATAAATCTTTCTTATAATAAAAATAAAATTAAATCTATTAAGGAGATGGTGCAGTGGCATAGAGTCTGACTGTAAACGCGATGATTGTGGGTTCGATTCCCAATTGTGTGAATAAATTATTTTCATTTCCTCGAGACGCTGAGTTTCGCCACTCAACAGGTAATCCCTCCAGAATTTGTAGAAAAGTGGGAACAGAGTGTCTTAGCATTAGGTTCTTAGGTTCCCTCAGCCTATATAGCAGGTTAGCAACACTTCCAGTATTCCATCAAGTCGGATGTCACAATCGTGATATATGATCGAACAATTACGAACTAACAAGGTTAGATCTGAGAGGATTGAAACAGATATGGCATATGTGCAGATGATAGCTTATTTCTTTGTCAAATAATATTTATCATTTTGTGGTTGTTAATAGTTTTTTTTTAATTTTTAAGTAGAAATTACGCCTATTTTTTTATTTATAATAAATCATTATATGTTTACCTCCACGCTGTATACCATATACGACAGGGTAGGCCGAGAGAACCTAGTTTTAAGACACTTCGTTTCTCACGTCCGTCCGATTTCCGAAACTGACAGAAGTTAAGTTGAATTAAGAACGAAGTTAAGTAGAAATTAAGTTATAATTGCAAGGATAATGAAAATAACTTATACTCTCAAATGATAATCAAATTCACAACTGTCGCATGTAAAATGACAAGATGTACTACTGCGCCTCTACGAAAATAAATGATATGTTAGGATCTGCACAGGAAGGTAACTTTATTTGCAAAATATACTTTTACAGTATTCAAAGTAGATTATTGAAATAAACGCTACTATATAGCGATGCCATTTACTAAATCTTTATTGTTCTGTACTTTCACCGCATTGCCCATCTATTCCAATGGCTGATATTCCACAAACTTAAGGAAATAGACTATTTATACTCAATATGAAAGCCTCTATCTCTGTAAAAGCTAAAAACAACATCCATTATATATTTTCATTTCTTCTGGTGTCCAGACAAAGCGCGGCGTTCAGTTTCGCTACTCAACACGTAATGACTCCAGAATTTGGCGGAAATGGAGAGCGGAATGGCTTTACACTAGGTGCCCTCTGGCTTTCTTTGCTACTTGCGAGATACAGCGTAAAGCTAAAAAATGTAGCTTGGAAGCTTGGAATCTGTTTCAAAAAATATTTTTGTATCTAACTTTAAAAAGTAACCAAGAGAACTGTCGAGACAATGGAATCTCAATTAAAGTGTAAATTTACAAAAATACGGAAACGACCTTAAGAAAACGAGGTGAAGGTCAACTGTTGAAAATTGTTAAAGTTGCTAGTAAAATCTTTAAAGTAAAAAAATGTCTCTCGTAAAGAATAAAATGTTTCGTTCAATGACATTGGTTAACAATAAATTATTTTAAGGCTTTTCTGCTTAGTATTTTAATAAAATTTTTATAATACCACTTAATTTTTTTAGTTGTTTTTATTTCTAATACTCTTTTTTTACTCAGTTAACCGAATTCTCAATAATGTCATATAACTCTTTTTTATGAGACATTATTTTATGATCTTGAAACTTGACAATAGATACAAATATACTCAATATTTGCTATTCTTTATTAAACATAATTATGAAGAATCAATATCCGACTTTAGTAAACGTAATCTACTATTAACTATAATTCTTAGTATTGGTATTTTTTCTAAGAATTACATATTCATTCTAATTATTAAAAACATAATATTTATATGTATGTATTTTACATATAAACTTGGTAAATTTCTTAAAATTTGAGTAATTTAAATAAAATCTTGGTCATCTTCGACATGCGAAGACAAAAAAAGAACCAAAAAACCCACTACTATTAAAATACACTTTAAAAAATTATGCACACAGGTTAAAGAAAATATCGTTTTACATAAGATATTATTTTAAAACCATAAAGTAATATCATCTCGAGTCGCGTGAGAATATCCATAGGAAGCTATTATGGGAAGCGGTTACACGCGTCCTGTCCTATAGTATTTTTTACTTACTTGTACATTTATTGAATATGTAGAAGTGTTTTCTATTGCGAATATAGTTGGTTCGATTTTTGCTATGCATAAGGTTTAAAATATTTAAAGAAATATAAATTATTATTTTAATGATGCTCGCTGTATCACGCACATAGCAGCGTAGGGATAGGAAACCTGGGAACCTAGGACATTTCCATTCCCTGTTCTCCATCGAATTTTTCATTTTTTGTTACGATAATCGAACTCATAATCGTCGCGTTTACAGTCTCATCTTTATGTCACCGGACCATGATGGCATTACAAAGGATTAAACGAAAACTTTTTTATTTTTTTATATTTTATATATTTTTTTATTAGGGAAACACACAGAATACAAAATAAACAAACATTACAAATTTAAAAGATGACACACAATCCAATTAAGTTTCCACATAAAATTTATAGATACAAACAATAAACACAAGATAAAATATACTACTAAATTACAAGTTACATTAAGAAAAAAAAAAAAATAATTCGATTTATTAATTCAATACACACACACACACACACATACATACACCCACACACACATATATAAATAAAAACATAGCTATATGAATGAAATTTGAATTGACTCTATTTTAACGGAAAAAGACGGAACAAAACGATTTTACACTAAGTTCCTTTTTCTTCCAATGTGCGAAAAAAAACTTAATCTATAATGATATCACATGCTTTTATACGTCAATACCAAAACAAATAAGTATTCAATAATAAAATATCTTGTTAATAATAGTTATGTTTTGATAATCTTATTTTCTTGTTATGGGACTGACCGAATCAAGGGCGAGCTCATATGCTAGTTTATTGAACTGAGCCATATGGATTTTGTTTATAAAAAGATTTAATTTTTTAGCTTCATACTTGATATCATGATGATGATGATGCAGAATAGAGAGGCTCTAGAGAGCCTATCATGACTAGGTAGAGGCGCTACTGAACCCGCAATATCTCAAGCTTGGGCGCACCCACAACGCACAACAATGTACGGGATTCAGCTCCGTTTCCCCCTCTCGGCTCATTTTCGGAACTTACATATAATTATTTATATTTATATTCTTTATTGCACAAAAAAAATGTACAATAGGCGGGATTAACGCTAAGAAGCATTTTCTACCAGCCAACCTGTCATGTGGGAGATCAAAATGTGTAGGTGTGCAAAAATTAAAAATTTAAAAATAAAATATCAATTTTCAAAATACATACATATATATATAAATATAGTATTATATATATATATATATATATTAAATACAATATAATATACCATCAAATCTGTTCATGTTGACAGACACACGCTGTCAATGCACTCTTTTTAAAAATTTCAACCAGTACTCCAAACTACTCTAAGGCAACATCCACTGCGACCAAACAGCTATTTTATTTAATCAACTGACTATGCATATACTCTTTATAGTACTTTACAGTATATATATATATCATATACTGCATAACATACAATTTATACCTACCTATAAGGACTTAAATACAAGATTTTCAAGTATTCATTAACGATTGTTATAAGAAACTAAAATAAGCTAACAGGATATATTGACATTTAGAATACTACTTTTTAAAAGTACTTACTACTTTTAGTAGACTACTTTTTTATTTTGTTGTTGTTTTTAAATTCATTTTGATTAAGACTAATAAGTTTTTTACAGATTTTAAAATGTTGATGTTACTTAGTTGGTATTTTTACAAAGTTGTGATGAATTTTAGTACCTGTGTAAAATTTTACCCTACATTTTAATGATCTTCAAGTCTTATTATTAGTATTATTGTATAGCAATATATGCGGAGGGAACTTGTGTTAATATACATCTTACCCCACTTTTGGCTCCACTTTCCAATTCTTTTCAAGATAATTCGAATTCGGATAAAAGTAGAGAACAGAAACGTTTTAAGGAGAACGGAGTGTCTTAACGTAAGGTTATCTTTGCCTACCTTGCCAAGCAGCGAACAGCGTGAAGCTAAAGGAAGTAGAAACTACACTATACACTCTACATAGCCTAAACTAGGGTAAAAATAAGAAAAAAGAAACATTAAATATATACTACAACTTAGCACTTATACGATATTATATAGATTTAGTTTTCAATATCCTAAATAAAAACTAGCCTGTTTAAAAATAACAAAGACCTCAAAACGAAAATAACTAAAAATGGAAGCCGTACAAAGTTTTTTGTGAACATGTGCTGAGCGGACGCGTTGTTGTACGCAATTATCGACATCCTGCGACCGGACCAGGTGGTTGGCTAGCTATCGTATACTATATAGTGGGGTTGACGAGTCGTGGCCGCTATGAAGTCAGGTTGTCTGAGCTTTTGCGCATTGTTCACTCGGGAAGAATACAATCAAGATTAAAAATATGTGAAATCAAATCTGCGCAGCCATCTACAGCTAAATTCAAGGAGGCTACAATTCGTTGACCGTATTATACCGGATTGATATTGAACCAGTTTTATATTTAAGCATACGAAATGAATTTAACATTGTTTTTCATTTTAAAATAAAAACTTAAAATTATTTATCACTCATTCCCGCAGATTACAAAGTAGATAAAGCACATAGTGGTGCTAGTTCCTGTTTAAAAAGTTTTCAACTAATATTTATAGGATCGCGGTCTAGAACTATAGTCAATTCAAAATTGTTTTTATGAAAGGAATCAATTTTTAATAGCTTTACACTATATTCCGCACATAGCATTATTCCGCATATAGCAGGGTAAGCAGAGGGACTCAGGGGACTTAGTGTTCAGACACTCCGGTCCTATTACGACATTTCCGTTCCCCATTAGAGTACGGGATCCTAAAATTCTGGAGGAATTGTGTGTTGAGTGGCGAAACTTAATGCCGCGCTTTTGCCTTGTCACCAAACCGAAGAAATTAAAATATTCAATATTTAATTTCCTTGGGTGGGAATAGAACCCACAACCTGTCCCATTTATAGTCACATCCTTGTGCCCCTACGCTACGACTGGCGTCAAATTATAATAGGACTTAAAATAACAACATTTCATTCAAAGTATAAATATCATTTCATCATAATCATCATCTACTAAAAATCTTTACTATTTTAATTATCCCACTGTCATTATATTATTAAATGCAAGTACACATCGTCAAAGCCGTCTTTTAGTTACGAAATATTTCACAACATCGAGAAAGGTCACCCAGTCTTATAAAGTAGCATTATAGTATTAATAAAGTTGAAGTAAATGCAATGCCTCGTTTTATTTAAATTGGTTATCATAACAAATATAGGTACTTTATTCTACTGATGCCTGCAATGATCTATGGTGCAAGTGGGCAATTACTGATTGTATGTGATAGTTGTAGATTCGGTTCCTCCTCAGTATTTGGATTCAAGGAAGAATATTATCTATATATAAATTATTTTTTAAAGTCTTCAAAATATTCCGCCACGCATTCTCTTCTATATTAGGCGGAAAGTGGAGAACACAGTCTTAATAGTAACAAAAGGTTCCCTCTACCTGTAATGCTGAAAAAAATACTGCTAAAAATGATTTATATTTACAAAAGTTAAGTTACTTTGAAATATAATAGGTATTGTTTGTGTAACAATTCTAAGTAACTAATTACACAGCATTCTAGAAATTACTGACTAATATAATATTGACATAATAATCTATATTTGTATTCAACTTAACGCTCGATAAAACAAGATACTAATGTGGTAACGATTTTACTTTTAAGCTAGCGGCCCGCACGTGTCTTCGTCCGCTTGTACCATACATTGAAAACTAATGTGTCTTCAACTCGTTGGCACGAATACCACATGGTCGCATGTAATGTTTTTGTTCACGTAAATCAGTTAAGCTGTTTCTGAGATTAGATTGCATGTACGCATAGACAGATAGACAAAAATTTTAAAAACCGTTGTTTTGGATCTTATTAAAGTGCCCCCAATAATAGAGTTTCTCATATATCTTCCATGTACATACAGCGATGATTTACAGTTTTAGTATTTGAATTATGTAATTAAATGTATGTAATTTAGAAGTCATTCATTCTGCCTTCCCTGTTATGTGCTAGTATTTTTTAAAGTTTCACACACTTCTCGCACATATGTAGTATCTAACCTAGTCTGAAGATACTCCATTTTATACAACAAACTAAAAACAATAAAAAATGCTAAAGACCTTTATTGATCATAATAAATTTGGTAGTAAAATTTAATTGTATGCAACATCCGCGTGCAAGCTATAACTGTAAACGTACGACTTAAGAGACACTATGACTCAGTGTTCCCGAAATATATCTCAATATGTAGCATAATATATACTATATATACAAAGTTTATATGTGATTCACTCACATTCTTTAGTTCATATTCTTACTTTTTTTGTGACGTCGAAGTTGATTATTTATAATGGTCGTGAGTTCGAATATATATTTCTTAACGCATCACGTTGTATTGTGTATGGACATAGCAATGCACACAGAGGGAAACTTGTATTAAGAGTAACAGAATTAAAATAACAATAATTCCCTCTCGCCAAATAGAATAAAATTACAAAATAAAAGCAATAAGAAAAACTAATAACCTGTGAAAGACGGCACGGGTTCGAATCCTGATGACGTACAGTGGGTAAAAAAAGTAAATTTTAATCAACCAGTTGCCATGAATTTTCAATTAGGTTGATATCTGGCGTTTGTGGCGGAGTTTTCAGCATTCTACGGACATTGTACATCACCCATTCCTAACGCCTTCATAGCTGTATACTTAGAATCATTGTCCTACTGAAAGTAGTATGTCTCTCTTACGCCTAATTTGATGCGCTGCAGGATAAAATATCGCGCAACACTTTACCGTAATTTACTGCTTTCATTATTCCTTCGATAAAAGCCAAGTTTCCCATACCATTTGCTGCCGCCATGCAGCCCCAAACCATCACATGACCACCGCCGTGATTGACTGTACTATTCACATGTTTCGCCTGCAGTTCAGTATTTGGCTTGCGCCACACAAATGTTTGTCTGTCCGATCCAAAAAGATAACATTTGCTTTCGTTTTAAATTGTTCCAAAATTCTAATTTAAGAAAAATAAATTTTAAAATTTGAAAAAAATTAAATTGTTCCAAAATTCTAAAGGGGTATTTACGTATTCTTTCGTGAAAGTTAGTCTTTTTGCTATATTGGCCTCACTTATGAAAGAATTTTTCCTCGCTGTTCTGCTACGAAGACCAACGTTACCCAGTACGTTTCTTACAGTTTGGGCACAGACAACCTTACCTGCACTTGACGCGGTGTCATTTGATAAGCTTTGAGCGCTTGTAAATGGTTTATTTTGTACCAATTTTACAATTTGTCGCCTTTCTTTCGTACTAAGCTTCTTCGGAAGAACGAACCTTGCCTTATTTTCAACACTATCCATTTTTGCTCGTTTTTTATAATATACCACACAGTCGAGTAATTTAACTTTAAATTTGACCCGATTTGGCGATAACTTCAACCTTCATTACGGAGTAAAATAATTTCTTCACGCTTCAGTTCAAATTATTTCGGCATGTTGGCTTCAAGATTTTTTCTGAACACTAAACAAATGTCTCGTTATTAGAATACGTTTCCCGATGTTCACATGTATACAAACGATGATCACATTTTACCTAAAGTGACCAAATGTCGCGGGAATAACATTGTATCAAGAGAATGGTTGGTGTGCAAATACTTATTTGACTTTAAGAAAAGGTGTTTTTACCATCTCATTTATTTATTTCTATTTTCTAAGAATTTTTAATAATCAATTCTAAATATATATAAAGATTGAGCTATTAAATACAATAATTAACTGAAATCATTCTGTGTTTTTCTAGGTGTAACTTAAAAAAAATTAGGTGTGCAAATACTTTTTTTACCCACTGTAGCTATCTTCATATAAAAAAACGATATATAGGAAATATACTGCTAATAAAAAAATTATAGAAATGTATTATTAATTTGTGTAACTCTGCAATTGTCTAAGCAAACGGACAAAACGATAATAATAATAGAAAAACTATTCTCAAACAGAATCGAATCAACAACCATCGAAGCAGAGTAAATAGAACAGAGTAGAAGAGCGGTAATATATTATTTCCAAAAATATAAATTTCTTTAATAATAAGAAATTAAATATAGTATTTTTTAAGATTATGATATAAAAATTTTATAAATCGATTTTGTTTTCAAATATGCAAATAATAAAAGGTTTTTTATTTATTTTATTAATAATAAAAAAAGTAATCGCTAATATAAACTATTCCATTGCCTCATTTCAAGTATTTGAAGTATTATAAACAACTTAACTTAGTCGATGGCGGCAACGACGTTTGCGGACATCGTATTGTAAATCCTGATAAGGACTAGTATTTGAATTGATTAAACGCGTGTCTTATATATAAACTTATGTACATATAATATACATATGTTGAACAATTACGATTTAGGAAGTACATATAGAGACCAAGCAAAGACAATTATAAGAAAGCAGTATAGTGCTAAGACTCTCCGCTCTCCTATCAATCGCTTAGTAGTTGAATGCTGAATTATGTTAATAAAATCATATATCAGTTATTTTAGTTTTTTGTGGATATTTTTCTACTGTACTGTATTTTTATATATAAAAAGTAGCAATGATATTTAATTAAGGTTAATATTTACTAATAAATTATCATTGTTATAAATTAGTCTTAAGTCAAGTCTTAAGTATCGAAATATATATCAGTAATTACGACTGACAGACAACACACTGACGAAATTACCGGAATTACAAAGTAGATATTTGGCGTATACTCGTGGCGTATACTCGTAGTGTGATTACCAACACTACTCAAGAAAGTGAAAACAAATAATTCATAATAGAATTCATTATTCACATTTAAAGTCTATATATTATAAACTAATAATATTGACTATTTAGAGACAATAAGGAAATAATAAATAATGTTTCAAGGTTAGTTAGCAAAATATCACAAAGTATGCAGAAATTATATGTATATCGCACCGTCTTCATATCGTTGAATAATTTAATATTTTAATTTTATTATTATCTTACAAAGATAAGGGATTGAAATCTATAGATTAGTTAGTTTTGATATAATAAATGAAAGTGAAACATAAGCTAAGCTTAATTGATAATAATAAAACCTTAAATACTTAAAATTACAGTTGAGTGAAAATTTTAACTGAACATAAATAAATTTGACATCATAAAAACTTTTAATCAAAACTTTCAAATACTATAAAATTCTACATACAAAGTTTATAGAAAGTATCTGAACAGAGGCTGACGTGACGGAATTTAAATGTATCTAGATGGATGTCAATTGAAAACTGATAAAGCAAACAAAGGTTTTAAAGGCATCGATGTTGTCCCAAGCCAATTATAACAGAGTAAAATACACACTCTTACATTTAAGGGATTCAACTGAAAATTTCTATATTATATACCAGAATAGTAAGAAAACGAAAGAGTTTTTCCACTATTTAAAACACTCCTACGTGTGAAGAGTCAATAATGTATTTTCTTTTTAAAGCGATTCTCGTCGTATGTGAGTATAAGGAAACATTTGTCCAACACGACAGATAAACAAACTATTAAAATCGATTTCGATCTCCCGTAGGTACTGTATTTGTGAGGCAAAAGTATACGTGTACTTAAGACATAAATAAACCTAACAATAGTACCTACCGTGCAGCATAACTTCATATATATATATATATATATTATAGTATATTTTTTCATTTTTATAGATTTTTTGCAAAAATATTTTGGAAAGACCTGAATCAATTTTCATTAATTTTTTTGTAACATCTGAAGTATGATCTACTAAACCAATAAAAATCATCAAAATCGGTTCACGTAACAAACATACAATAGAATTGAGCCTTTTTTTGAAGTTGGTTAAAAATACTCTCATTGTTTAGCAAATGTTGATTTCCTAATGTAAAACTGTTCTTACTATTAGTTTACGACAATACACCTCAGTGATCGGTCGTCTAGACTTATAGCGCCTCTATAACTCAAAAAAAACTTTAAGTCGACTTTTAAGTTAGTTTTTTTAATGTGTAATTTTTAGTCCGTTTAAACTTTTAAACTTAAACTTAAATTGCGAGTTTTAATATTCTTTTTGATTTGATCTTTTAATTGAAATGCGTCGACATGCTTATAGTATGAACTGTTCTGACGAGGAAGAATGTGATTGTGCTGTCAGGGACTATCAAAATTTAAGACATGTATCTAAAATGCTTTTGTTTAGTAAGCCGGTAAGTGTATAAGATAATAAGCACGTGCGTCATGTCTTAAGACCAGGTTCCCAGATTCCCTTTGCCTACCTTGCTACGTAACATACAGCGAGAACCTATAATATAAGAACATATAACATAGGAACACTCCTCCAATTTTCGTTTAAATCATAATATTGGCGGAACTTAACAATGTATTTTGCCGACCAAATAAAAAAAAAAACAATTTAAATAATAGAACCCATAACTACCGTCTCTATATTGCCACGTTCGTGCATTTCAGATTTGTAAAGAATACAAATCTGTTGCTGTGTACGAACACACTGCTAGCTGCTTGGATTTTGCGAAAACAAAAGAGGACTAATTGTATTCAAGAACTGTATTGTCATCAATGCACGGAGTAAACAAATCGTGCAATATCTTTAAGATAATACGATGAGAATCAGGTTCAAATCCTTTATCTAACCAAGAAATTGGAAAAATTGTAAATAATGATTTAGTATTGGTGAAAACATTACTAAATTCCTTATGATAATAAATTAATATATATATACTAATTTCGTTATTAAAAAGTTCGTTAATATACTATAATAAAAATTATGGAGCTTTTACCATACAAGGTTTCACAACTTAAATATATTTATTTAACGAGACAGAGCAATTCAAGAGTAGAGCTGAGCTTCATTGAGCCAATCTTTTTCACATTCTGCTGCGTGGAGTGTCTAGTAAAGCAAAGAAATAAAAATATAATGAAGTTTGATTCACACTATAGCGGTTCATACTATTTGTCGATTAAGTTTTGTAAAATCACGCATAATAATATATTTTTAAAGAAAATGAGATCAACTTTTAAAGAAAATCGATAAAAAATCGTGACCGACACGAGGGCCTCAACGCTTGAAATTTATTATCACATTTAAAATCTAGTTTTGAACAGTTTTCGTAAACTGTAAATAATATCAGAATAATAGGCTACATAGTATATACACAAGTATGTACTCGCATGTTTGTCCATTAGACCTATCCTCCTAAACAAACTATGATGTCTTTCAAAATATGTTACACAAGCAATGCTTCAAAGTAATTGTATTGAATTGCAAATCAGATTTGATGTTCAACAAAGAGGACTCTAGTGACAAGTCACGTTTTTTCAATAATTATTTTAGTTCATTCACGTGCCAACAACTAAATTTACACGAATATTATAATAAGATTTATGATTGTTTTCTATGTATGTATGTAATGTTAAAATTGACAAAAATCTTAACCAATTTTAGAAATGACTTCATCTGCATTTTATTTTAATAGCAGAAGTATAAAATTAACAAATTTTACACAAACGTCAGATTTCCAACAAAGACTTTAACTGTTTGCAGCGTCACACTGCGTCCCGCACATAGCACGGTAGGCATAAGCGATGGAGGTAGGCAGGCATGGGAGCCTGGTGTTAAGACACTCTATTCCTCGCTTTTCACTGAATTATAGAGGCATTGCATATTGAGCGGCGGAATTTTATTTAAATTGTGTAAATATAGCGAAAATAACCCATAGAGCAAGCTAATCCCAGACTCGTTTTATAGAAGGTCAGATCAAGGCTAACTTTCACTAAACTGTACAACAAAAAAGATCTAGACATAAATCATTTGTTTGACAATATCGATGACAAAATACCGGTACTAGAATAATATTATTCTTATAATTTGTGGCTTAGTTATGACATGACAGTTCGGGTCTGAAATTTGATTTGTATTTTTTTTTATGGTTAATAAATTTTTGACAGTTTTTTCTTTAATTTTGACGCTATAGGTATTTTAACTTATAGCAGGATCGGCAGAATTAACTTTTTTCAAAATTTGAGACTTAACTTTTCACTGATATCACTTATCTCATGTCCTAATTTAATAAATGGTGAACAAAGTGATTTCATTCTTCCAGGAGGAATAATCTTCAATAGGAATTTAAGAAATATAATGAAATATATGAAATTAGGAGAGTAGGTACCTACTATTTAATACTTAATTAAGTCGAGCGAACTAATGTTGTAATAAACATGTAAATGAATTGGTGAAAACATGTAAATAATTAACAGCTGCTTTGTGGTGTTAGGGAATTAATTAACAAGAGGTCTAAATTTATAAATACAATTATAAGCCGTAGTGACGGATGTAGCTTCAATTTCCACTTGGGGAAAAGAATAGTTTTTATTTTCTCACTCCAGTTACCAGGCAAAGCCCGACGTTTAGTTCCGCCGGTATCTCGAAAATTGACCGAAGTGTATGGAACTGAGTATGTAACATTAGGTTTCTTCTGCCTTCATTGGTATATGGGGGGTTCTGGGTGAACTAAAAAAAAGGACCGTATATTAAAAAAAAAAGAGATTTGAATTTCAACTTCAAACAAAAAGAAATGAAACTAGTAAGAACATTGATAGTATATAAGTCTATTATAGCAACATGTACATTACATTGCATCTATATAACTCATTCATTGTCTGTCAATGCAATTGCCGTTACCATTAAACTTATTGACATCGTTTAAACTTCTATTAATTCAATAAATTCAATATTTTTTTTGTTTATCATAGCTCCTTGTACTTCCTTTATATATCTGAGCCGGAAAAGTAAATTTAATGGTAGTTAAGAATTGAATTGAATCCAAAACCACCGCATATGCAACCATATATACCCACTGCACTACATTGACTAAGCTTCTTTATTATCATAATATGTACCTATTTAAACTAATATTCTAAGCTGAAGAGTTTAAATTCAGTGCTAAGTTACTAAAATGTAAATTTATAACTCAACCAGTAATCGAATCTCAACTTACACACAATTAAGAAAATATAACAAAAACTTAACATTACTGTGCCAGTGTCGGTGTTATTCAACCGGTGCCATTTCCTGAGATGTTGCTAAATGACTTCGGTGTAGTGGTGTAGTGGAAGAGCAGAGATGCTATAAGTGTACTAAAAAAATATTATACAAATAAAGTAGTATACTAATACGTTATTTTACCCGTTCATTTTCAAATTTAAAATTGAATTATTGGATATTTTTTGCATTATATATTTCTATTTATTACTTTTCTGTTAATCAAATTTTTTTACAACCCATAAAGGAACACCTCTTAATATTTTTTCCAGTTTATCGAGATATACAGTACATCGTATACATACATAAGTAGATATTAAGACACATTTTTTTAGCCTCATCCTGTAGCCCACACACACACACACACAACAGGACAGATAGAGAGAACCTGAGAACCTAGAGTTATGGCACTCTGTTTCCTCAGTGTCACCTTCTTTATAGAGTCACCGCATGTTGAGTGGTGAGACTCAACGCCGCGCTTTGCTCGTTACCAGAGCGAAGAAATTAAATAATGCATTAAATATTTAAATTTCTCGAATGGAAATCGAACCCACAACCTCTCACCAGTCCACCAGAACTAGTCTATTGAATATCTCCAAGATTTGTAGCCATAGTTTTGAAATACTTAGTAGGTATTTACACATTTAGTAGGTAGGTACACAACATTAATTGAAACATAAATATGGGTATCATATTTAATCACATCTGTCAAGCGGGATACATCAAATAAAGTGGGGTCATGAGAAGTAATATATAATATAAACATATAAACGTTATAGCACAACCAGTTATAACCAGTTTGTGAATTAAACTAATTAAAAGACGATTAAGCTTTATTAGTTAGACGTTTTCAGTTGCATGCGAATTAACGTGAATTGTTAGGCAAATGTATGCACATTGATTAGAATAAATTGTCAAATTAAAGTTGGTAATGGGAAGGCACCTGACTGTACTAAGGAGACATTTAATTTATTTTTTTATTTTATTTTGGTTAAAATTTTTTTTTGGTCTTTAATTCGCTAACTGATTTTTAAAAAGAGTTTTTTTATTTATAATTAAGCAGTCAAGTGGAATACTGTCTTAAATGTCACAACGCATGTTTACGCACAAATGTGATGTTGCAAAAGTTACCTGCGTAAGGCTTAAAGAAGTATTTGACTGACTTCGACTTATATAGTATTATATATAGCTTTTGTTTATAGTACCGTAGTATTTGAGGCTTTTAACAGTGAGTTGACTGTTAACGCATAAATTAAAAAAGGTTACGTGTTAGTTTCTCACTCGGGGAAATGAAATATTTAATATTTTTAAGTGTGTAAATGAGAAACGGAGTAATAGAAAAATATATATTTTATAGAAAACAGAAATTACTTAATTATTGCTAGGTTCTCTTTTTTATCAATTATTACTTATTTACAATTAGCTGTACACATCTTTATATATGTTTTTGTCATCTTTAGTTCTTATTATTATAGTGTTATATATTTTAATATCTTTACAAGTCTCTCTCCTAAAAGCGAAATAAATACAAATAATGATACAAGGAGTGACGCATGTCTGTGCTCTTTGTGATTTAATAGAATTTGTCTGTAGCCTTATCTGGTTGATAAATATTACACATTACTACATCTCAGAATGACGAACGCTGTGACGAAAGGTTTTTATTGCACGCTTACGGACTAGAGAAAAGTAGCAGCTTCACGCTTTATATCATAGAGCAGATATATTGTAAAGAGAATCTAGTGTTAGAATAATCTTTTTTCCCCTTAAAGACCTAATTTGAGACACGATGAATCAATCAATCAATGCCATTTGTTTCCTGGCCTGTAATTGGGAAATAGATATAATTCTGGTCACAAGAATATATATTTTTCTTAAATTTAGTAAGTTTTAGAATATAAAACTTTCTTCGTAATTAGAATAATAATACAAAATATATTAAACTAAAGAACTTTGTCAACAGTTCCACTCCGTAACGGAGAAAAGATCGCAAAACAATGATTGCGGTGAGAACAGTATGAAAATAGTGACCGAAAAGAAAATTGAAGATGATGCTTCAGAGTCCTCCGGCGGAGAAAATGTTGATATAGAAGGTAAATTTCACTACTTTTTATTTAAAAGTTTTAAAAATCTTGATACTTTGTATTTTATATACATTTAGAAACATTAAAATTGCTATAAAACTTGTATGTATGTATATTAAAATGTTAGAATGAGTCTTAAATAATATTTTAGCTATCTAACCAATTGAGCTATACTTTGATATTTCTAATTTTCTATGTTTGCAATAAAAAAAATAAACGAATCGTTGGAAGGACGCAACTCCACAATTCCGTTACTCAACAAGCTTTGTTTTGGAAATTCGAGGGAAAGTGGAGAATGGAGTGTCTTAGCACTAGGGTTTCCTTTACTTACCCTGCTACATGTGAAATATATAGTGAAATTGTAAGAGCGGAACCACGGATATGCGGTGGAAAGGGTATCTTGGTTCTTTTGGCCTAACCTGCTACGTATAAAGCTAAAAAAATATGAAGTTTAAGTTAAACTAACAGCTTTGTACGATTATTAAAGAAATATTTACACGGTATAATAAATATGCAGTTCTTATCATAGTAGGTTCATACATATATGTATGTAGTGTTGACTGAAGAACAATGGTAGTCTACAATGTTTAATACTCGTATTTACGGTTCATTGTAACAAAAAGACTGAATTTAACGTGTTTTTAACCCACAATTCTATATTTTACACTCATTCTAGATATTTTTTATGTAGGTATTTTTATATTAGAATATAAATTAATCATATCACAAAAAAACGATCGTCTTAGAAAATCTAATGTTAAGAACATTGGTTCCTTATTTTCCATATTATAAAAAACATACAATAGATAAGTAATATATGGAAAATTAAACTGAAAACTAATTTAATTATATACAAAAAATAGACGAAATTGAGATATTCTAAAATGTAACATCCGATAAAGCTAAAAAACACACAAAAACAACAATTTACTGTTCTAAGCCAGTTTTCTTTTCAAACGCAAATAGATCTTACATAAGTACCTAATACCAGTATACCTCAGTGTCTGAAGTCAAAAATGTTCAATCAGTGTGTGTTGCCAGTGTTAACGTATGGCCCTGAGACGTGGTCTTTTACCGCAAGCCTTATCCACAGGCTCAAAGTCGCTCACCGAGCGATGGAGAGAGCTATGCTTGGTATTTCTCTACGCGACAGAATTCGAAATGATGAAATCCGTAGACGAACGCAGGTTACCGACATAGCTCTCAAAATCTGCAAGCTAAAGTGGCAATGGGCACAATATGGCCTTATTGTCAGGAGGACTGACAACCGATGGGGAAGAAAGATCCTCGAATGGCGACCACGTCTCGGCAAAAGGAGTACAGGCCGCCCTCCAACCAGGTGGACCGACGACCTTAAAAAGACAGCGGGAACCCGCTGGATTCAAAGGGCGCAGGACCGGACGGAGTGGCGAGCATTGGGGGAGGCCTATGTCCAGCAGTGGACCTTAAAAGACTGGTGGATGAAGTACCTAATTAATAACTGTAGTTGTATATTAGTTCTTATACGTAGTTTTTTTTTTTGTTAACAAAAGAATTTTTAATTTCAATTAATTCTTTTTTATAGTAGAGTAGGCAAAGGAAGCCTAGTGTTAAAATCTTTCCTTCTCCACTTTCTGCTTGAAATTCGAAACACCACGAGGGGTTCGAATAGGTATAGAGCTACAACAAATCTTACTAGAAAATGAAAATAATTCATGCCTTCAAAAGCACCGAACCCATAACCATCGCACGTACAGTTAAATAGCATAAATAAAAAAGATATGTGTAAGATATACTTATCGAATGTAAAACTTACTGAAAATCCCACCTCTATATAATGTCATATCTATATAAATAGGTAATAAAACATCATCTTCTCAGAATTTTGCAATTTTCACGCGTATTCTTTGTTCTCAATTTGTTCCGTGTATCTTACTCATGATATTTATCTATGTGATATCATAATGTGATGACACTATTATTACAAACTATAGAACCAGGAAATATTCAGTTCAGAAAATAATTATTATAATTTTGAGCCCGTCGTGGCCAAAGGCTCGTATACGACTGTAATCCGGCGGTTGTGGGTTCGATTACCACTCGGGGGAATAAATTATTATTTATTAATATTTTCATATCTTCGCTCTATTACCAAGGCAAAAGAACAGCGTTGAGTGCACGCAATTTTGACGAATTTGAAATTTTGAAAAAAATTTTGAAAAAATTTGACGGTAAGTGGGCAACGGAATGTATTAACAATAGGTTACCCCTGCCTATTTAGCTATATGCTGGGTAGAGTAGCATTTATAATTAAGAAATATAAACCGTATGTAATAATAAAAAAGTGCATTTTTTATGATTCTTACACTAGTATAAAAAACATCGTAAATTGATAAATAGTTAAAAAAACGAATCCAAATCATAAACCTCTTTATAATTGGCTCAACTAAGAAAGTATATTTTTATTTTGAAAACACCTTTAAATTATAATTAAAGGCAAACTCAATTACCTTAACGACACTTGAATAAATCCTGATTAATTTTATTTTGTATCTACATAAGAATGAATAGTACTTGCTTTTTATTTTACACATAAGAGAGTAAACAGTGAAAAATCACTCCGATATCTGTATTGTAGAACACAGAAATATGCGTCGTTTAAACATCATAATCAATACACTTAGAATGTAAGTGGTCTAAATCAAAAGAAACAATAATACGAATATGTATTTTTGCGAAAATAAAACGATTGTTATAATCGTCATGGCGCGCGGCACAGCAGATTATAAACGTGACATTTGTGGGTTTGATTCGCACTCAGAGAAATAAATTAATTTCCATACCCGCGCTCAGGTAATACAGACAAAGAGCGATAAATTCCGTCACTAAACACATAATACCTCGAAATTAGATAGTCTGTGGAGATCGGAGTGTCTTAACACTAAATAAAGCTAAACTTCTTTTTTTTTTGTTACATCATCTTTATTTAAAGGTGCGATTTGTATGACGAAACCTAACAGTATTTAGCAGTAATATTGTACTGTAGTGCAATTCTTTTGAAATTGCCGACCATATGTACAGTTAGTTAAGTTATAATGATGTCATTTCAAACGATTTAAATTTCATATGAAATTTTATGACGTAGCAGGAAAAAAAATGCTTAACGCTTTTAACCACATGGGCGAGTACGCTAGTACGTAGTTAAGACATTTCGTGCCCTCTGAATTCGAGACATTGTGTGTCGAGTTGTGGAACGCAACGCCGCACCGGGCTTATAAGGATATATGGTTGGAAGGACCAAGACATTCTTAGAATTTGTAATTGAAAATTATGTATTGAACGACCGGTAATCGAACTCAAAATCATTGTGTTCACGCTCAAACCTACCACTGCGCCACGAAGGCCTCTATTTTTCTAGAAACTCTAATTAAATGAACATGTCATTTTCTCAAAATAATACATCATCATACGAACGTAATAAAGTAAATTGCAAGATGTTTGTAAGAATGGCACTTTAAACAGCCTAAATTTAGGTTGAAAAGCCAGCCAGGCCAGCCAAGGTTGCAAAGCTACGCGCTTAGCATGTCAAAAGGCCTTGCTTGTCAATGTCGTTCATAGACTTTATACTTTATAGTAATAGAGATTTTTTTATTGTTTCATTCTGTATCATACACGTAGCAGGATAGGTTGAGGGGATCTGAGAATCTAGTGGTAAGACACTCTTGCTCAAAGAGTGAAGCATTTTTTTAACTTAAAAAAATTACAAAGTAAGTATGTATGTATGAAGGTCCTTCTGAAGCCGAGCGAAGTCACGGAACCATGCTACTCACTTATATACGATACAATCAAATCTTTACATCATCGTTTCTTATTCGATGATTCGTTACAGTTTCTATTTTCTCAATAAGTAAAAACTTTAATGAAAAAGTAAAGCAAAAAACCATTATTACATTTATCTGCGAGTATTTTACTTGACTTATTAGTTTACTTGGAATTGTTGAGAAATTTCTCATAAAGGTAAAAAAAAACTTTTAATTTATTTTTTAAAGAATACCGTCGGTCGGTCGGTTACCTATAATATTTTTTTTGCTTTATCTTGATATCGCAGCAGGGTAGGATCTCATCCAAGAATATACGTTTACATTCAAATTCGAGAAATTGCGTGTTGAGTTGTGGAACTTAACACCGACTTGGTTACAATATTATGGTTAAGTAAGACTGTTTCTTTAGCTTAACGCTGTAAACTGCACCTAGCAGGGAGCTAAGTAACTTCTATTCACTAACATAAAATGAAAAATACGTAATGATTTTTAACCAACTATAATTAAGTAATTGAGGCGTTGTTTATACGTAACGCACAATTTACATTACAATCGAACTAAGTACCTCCAGTATATAAGCATTGCTGTAACCATACTACTTTTGTACTACAAATTACTATTAGTTATTATTATTAATAATTAATGAATAATTAATTATTAATTGATTATTGGAATGTATTGAAGTCAAAAATGTTCTGTAATATTCGAATAAAGCAATTACTTGGATTTTCTAGATTCATCTCTTGACAGTTTTTAGGGTTCCGTTCCCAAAAGATAAACGAGGCTCTATTACTAAGACTCCTTTGTCCAATCAAGGGTCACATATAAAAAAAAACAGAAGAAAATAAATATCTAAATAGGCTAAAAAAAACGTGATATTTTTGCCGTTTTTATATATTATAGAACAGAACCATTCGAGTTCGACTCGTACTTGGCCGTTTTTTTATTATATTTCATAACTAAACTATAAAAGTAGAGGTAATCGTATCACAATAGGACAACGTGTGAATGTAAACAAGATACTTGTGGGTTTGATCTCCACTTGAAGCAAGAATTTTTCATTTTTCCTTTCTTTAATACAAAGCGCGGCGTTGAGTTCCGCCACTAAATACGCAATAAGACTCGATTCCCACTCGAGGGACGGATAATTATTATATTGTCGCTCAGATAATAAGACGAAGCGCGGTAATGAGTTACTCCATCCACGCAACGTATCTTAAACTGGGTGGACAGTAGGGTTCGGAGTGTCACCAGTTATCACCAGGGACGTATTTGAGTGCAAATGCACGTAAATTAACATAGCATTACAAAAGCAAAGCTATCTACCGCTACTAGTATTATCAAAAAGATAAGGAAAATAATGAGGTCCTCGACTTTTATTATAACTATTGAATGTGTAACTGTTTGTTTGTATTGACATTATTTTAAAACGTATGGTTTTTTTATAAATGTTTACTATAAGGCCAGTCGTGGCGCGGCAGCTTAAGCATATGACTAAGAAATGCGGCAGGCTGTGGGTTGCATTCCCATTCGAAGTAATGGAATATTTAATATTTTCATTTTCTCGCTCTGGTAACGGGATTGACGCGAGCAAACCTGAGTTTTTCGTGCACAGACTTTTTTGTTTGAGATTTGTCTAGCACAATCGAAGGAAATCCCAAAAGATTAAAATTCCTATTTATTAAGTGCGTTACAGTATGTATAAACTCATCGAATAATTTTACACGAATACAATCAAATAATATTAAATTCGTATAGTAAGCGGGCGAAGCCGCGCAGGGGCTGCTAGTTTTATAATAAATGAACATAGTATATTTAAGGCCGTCTTTGCAACGGGACAACGTATGACTGCAACCGTGATGCTATCTCCACTGGGTAATTATATTTAAATTATTTTCATTTCTTTGCTCTGGACAAAGCGCGGCGTTGAGTTCCGCCACTCTACACATTGTTCCATCTAACGAAACATCTTAACACTAGGTTCCCTCTGCGGAAAAGAAACTCAAAGAATATATATTTGTCGTCGTAGAAAATCGTACATTAAGATGCAACTCGACGTAACTGAGTTCTATGAAACAGGTTATACTAACCTCGAAACCTTTCACAGTTATGTCACAATCGTAATTCGACTTGTAGGCAGTAAGCGAGTAGCAAACCACCGACTGTTACGGCATTGAACTTTGTTTTTGATTTACTACTTTTTTTGGATATCTTTAACTTCTAAATTTAATGATATGTGACTCTTTTTAATTATTTTCGTTCTTTTAGAAATAATTTTGTGAAAAGTGGTCACAACGCGCGGTTGAGTTTCGCCGCTTAGCAAGCAATGTTTGAAAAATTGGGTTAAAAAAGTTGGGAACGGAGTATATAAATACACTATTTAGGTAAGCAGGTTAACCAGAGAGACCTAGGAATCTATGTTAGAGTTGAGAAACTCCATTACTCAGACGGACTAAATCAAAGACCGTAAATAGGCTTGATCATCGCAATTGAAATTAAATATAATAATTATTTTATACTTATGACATTTAAAATATAGAATAAGAATAAGAAAGTCTTCACAACAATCTTGATTCAAGGATTTTTTTAAATAAAAAAAGGTACTGGAATATTTTGTTTGTGTTTGTAATAAAGAATGTAGAACTTTTTTTTGTAATAAATTTTCCTTGTGCATGTACTTGTACAAATTAAAAAATGAAAATAGATTACTTTATTGTTTTCCAATATACGAGTATGTAACAACGTCATAATATTAACACAATAAAAATCCCGTTCCGGGGAATTTTAAATATTGTTTTTGTTAATAATATAACATATTATATTTTTTAACTAGTATTAATCGCTAGATCTTGACTCAAGTAAAAAGATTAAACGCGGTGCTAAGTTCTGTCACTAAACATTCAATGACTCGAAATTTGGGCCGTAATAATATGGGATTGTTATAAAACCACTAGGTTTCACTCCACTCCACAGGTTACAGGTGGAGAATAAGAATAAGGAGAGGCATAGAAAAAATAAAGGCATAGAGTTAAATGTCTCCATTCTCCATCCACTCACCAAAAAACATCATCGAAAAATAAAAATTAACACCAAAAACTGAATAAACAATTTTGTTACAGATAAATCTCTACCAATAGTAGAGCCACCATTAGAGACACCCGCGGAGGCTCACTCAGCTCAATGTTCCTGTCCAAACTGCGATGAAGTACTGTCTAGGTTTTCAGAATGCAGCATTTGCTTGGAACCTTTACAGGTAAATATTAGTTTTATGTAAGTAGTATGAGAGAAAAGAATGCCTTAACACTAGGTTCTCTGCCTAACTTATAAACCTAAAAAAATACGAATTGTATGTATGACTTTAAAAAAATATGTGTTATAAAAAACTTTTATGGACACATGATAAAGTACTGTGAATATATAATTCATGAAAAGGCTTTAAATATAGAATTTACAATTGAATAATACCAACTCGCGTATGAAGGTATAAATTAAATGACATTAACAATCAAATATCATAAAATATCAAACTATTCATTAAAGCATTTATGTTTGCGTAAAACAGTAGTAAAATCAAATAGTCAATGCAAATGAGGCGTTTTACACGATGGTCAGCTATTGCGAGATTTGTAACAACCCGTATATATAAATCTGTATATATAAATCTTTATATATTTCCACTGAGGCTAGTCGTGATGCAGGGGCACAACCGTGTTCGATTACTCGAGTAAATTATATATTTAATATTTTCATTTCCTTGCTCTGGGTAACGAGGGCAAAAGGCGGCGTTGAGTTCAAAAATGCAAGCGGAAGTATGTTAAAAATAAATAAATATAAATCTAATTTAACATTTTTAAATCAATATATGAGTATATAAAACTCTTCCGTTATTAGTGACTAGAAAGTTAAATGCCGAATGTATATCGGTAGGTTAGGTATACGTCTTAAAATTAACAAAAATAAAGTTGTTGATAATGGCTAATTCATACATATAACATACAAATACATACGTTGTGATGCATTTTATATGTGACATATTTCTATTATGTAAAATATGGCCTACGTCTTGTAAAGAACTTGCAAGTATCATCCGTACTTTCTAGAATATTTGAAGGGGGCTTAGACAGATCACAAAGCTATTTATACGTTTTTTAGAAAAAAATTTGGTTGTCTGAGTGTAGAAAAATTAAAGGAAAATTTTAAAACTCAGGGGAATGAATTATTAATATTTTATTTTTTCGCTTTCGCACCAAGGCAAAATTCCGGTGTTGAGTTCCGCCACTCAACACACAAAGCCTCTAAAAATTCTGACACTGCAATCACCGTTCCCATTTAAAAACTATTCTACTGCGCTATAATGGCCTCCATATGTGAAAGAATAGTTTAATTGATCTTAATAAATTTATGTATAGGTTAAATACAGTCCATATAAATATTTTACGATCATTTTTTTATGAACAAAACTGGAACAAAACCACGACCTTCGACAAATCTTACCAAGTGTTTAACAAGCTATTTTTAATATATATTGTTATTTATTAATTTAAATATCAATAAATACTCAATGCATATAATGAAAAAGTTTTATAATTATGTTAAGCAATTTCCGCAATAAAAATGTTTTGTTTTTTTTATATTCGATTTATACGCCGACTTTTTGTATCATTTAAAATGCGCAGCCGCGAACATAGCACTGATGACAAATATGATATAATTAATATATATAAAAATATAATAATAATAGCGAGGCCAGCCTTGGCGCAGTGGCACAAGTGTGTGACTTTTAGTACGACGGTTGTGGGTTCGATTCCCACTCGGAGGTATGAATTATTATTTATTAAAATATAGAAAGCAAATAAATAATTATCGCGATTACCATTAGTTGCGTTACCCCTGAGCCACTATAGCCTTGGTACGTTTTAAAAATCATAAAAAATCTTTTTTTTAAATACAGCAAATCATCCTTTTAAATCAATTTAAAAAATTATAACGTAATAAAATATTTTTTAAATAACAAAATATGGTTAATGTTAGTAATTTTTGTCATTATTATGAAGACGTCGAACTTCCTGAAGTTAAATTATGTATGATAATGGAGACGATGCGTCTGGAATGAGCACGTTACTTGAATCCATAAATGTTATTATTTGTTCATCGAAACTGTATAAGTAAAAATAAAAATAGCAAGCATAACAAACAATATTTTTTATGATTTGTGAAAAATATAAAATTTTTGTTATTTATAGACAGTGGCGGAACTCAACGCTGAACTTGAACTTTGCATGCCAGAGTGAGGTTGAGCTTAATTCAAATTCATACCCTTCAGTGGAAATGAAACGAAATCAATGTTACTGTCAAATGAAAAATATTTAGCAAAATAATAAATACTGTTACGTTATTCTGTTCTCCGCTCTAAACGAGTGGAGTCCAAAATTATACTATAACCAATCAGAAAGCGAGAGAGAGCGGGGCGTTGAAGTCCGCCACTGAAGACGCAATGTCTCTATATTTGGACGGAAAATGGCAAACGGAGTGTTTTAACATTTGGTTAGGTCTCTTCAACCCAGCATCCTACCTGTTACATTTTTGGGGTTACGAGAAACGATAAAAACTTTCCTTATGCATTTACCTTTTATTACTATTCTTAGCACACTACAGAAGAGAAACCTATCACTAATTTCTCTACATTAAATTATAAAAAGCCCGATATTACGTACAAGTTCAAATTCATTTAATACAAGTCCTAACTGCCGTTAATATTGCGGCGTAAAGTTATTAAGTTATTCGAAGTTGAAATATTGCACACACCTTGGCGTTTATTAAGTTTCAAAGAGTAATAAACGGAAATAATAATTTTGTGAACGTATGTATTATTATTAAAATAAACTTTTAAAATAAGTTCAGTGTTGTGCTATAGAAGAGAAATGAAATATATCTGATCGTGAGCGCGACAGTTGTGGGTTCAGTGCCTTTTGACTTGGGGACATGATCACATTTAAATTATTCTCATTTCGTCGTAACGGTAAATCTTAGGTACCCTCTGTCTACCCTTATATGTGCGGGATACGACGGGAAGTTAAAAAATATAAAATAAATACATATATAACAAATAAACAATAATTCAATAACGTGATTTTCATGAAAATTTCTAGATGAGTACAATTTAAATTAAATTAAATGTTAATTATCAGCTATGTGAAATGATTTAAGCTCGAATTGTGGTCTAAAAGCAATAATTACGTATTACTTTCATATTATGATTTTACGGTAATAAATTGTGTCTATATAAAGTCGTTGAAGCATAATTGAATTGATGATTGCTCGTTCAATTTCATCACTGGGTCAAGTCAACTAGCCTACACGAAAGTAGTAAATATTTAAGTAATATAACTCGAAGATAATTCTTGATAGTAAAACGCGTTAAGCTCCGCCATCTAATACGCAATATCCCACTTGCTGTTCTCTACAGCAGTAGTAGTGTGAACTGACAAGAAAACATATTTTTTTCTTTTCAGCACACAGGTGAATAAAGGGAACCTAGTTTTAAAACAATACGTTCCTCATTTTCTTATTACTTGTAATGATTATTAATAATAATTAATTAATTTCTGTTTGTTTACAGTGCTCAGGTCCCTGCGTGTGTCCGTGGTGCGGCGGGGTGTGGTGTTCGCGGTGCTCCCGACGCATGTCCCGCTGCGCGTGGTGCAGAGGCACCTTACGGGCGCCGGCATCACCGTGTTTAGCTCTGCAGAGACTTATCAACGATCTGATGCTGCCTTGTAGAAACTATAGGTAATTTTGGAGATTTTTTGTATATTTTTTAATATTGAGAACGCTTGAGATTAGACTACTTACTTCAGAAGTCAGATGTTGGACGGTGGTCGGTCGGTTGGTCGGTCATTTGGAGAAATGATTATCTATATATAGACTTTTTTCCTTTCCACTCTAACAAGATAGTTTTACTAGTTAACATACAGTGTCTTGAAATTGCACTAAAAGGTAACGATAGAATGTCTTAACTGTAACTGAAAATATAAAATATTGAATATAAATGTTCCCTAAGAAGAGTTCGTATGTAAAAATTCTACTTCCACTTAGTTAAAGTAAAGGCTAGCCGCAAGTTCATATAATACTAATATGTGACATCGTAAAAAAAACTATAAACGTTAAGAGATTTTATTGGTTAGATCTAATTAATGAGGCTGTGACAGATATTGGAAGGCCTCGCATGAAAAACATCTTATAAATAAAAAAAGTGTTTTACGTTTTTCCCGCATAGCAGGGTAGGCAGAAAGAAGTAGGTGTTAAGACACTCCTTCCCCCACTGTCTGTACATATTTACGACTAATGTCGTAATGGGTGGCGGAACTGACGGCGCGGCAGGGGGAAATAAATAATACAATACTATTCCCCCGAGTAAGAATTAAACCCATAACTGTCGCATTTGCAGTCAGATGCTACCCTACTGCGCTACAACGCGACAGTCTATTCTATAAGATTTTTTACAAAGTAATAATATTTCAATAATAATTATAAAATCATGAATCTGTCATTCCTAATGATAGCATTGTATTGAGGCGGAAGATGCGTTTTTTTCAAACCATTAGCTGTAGATTCAAATCCGATTTCATGGAATACTTATATTATTAACTATAGGTTTTTTATTTCACACGGAGCCGTCATGACACAGTGGAACAGCGCCCGATTGTAAACGTAATGTAATACTTATTGGTTCGATCCCCATTTGGGGGCATGAATATATATCACTCCACATGCAATGTCCCGGAAATTTGGTGGAAAGTGGGGGATGGATTGTTTTATCACTGAGTCCCCTGTCCCGCTAAACAGGAAAACACGAACGGCCTAAAGATGAATGACAAAGTATGCAGCTTTCGATCACAGTCTTTTGGACTTTTTAATTGTTCATGTAAAAGAATACTACCTAAACTTACACAAAATCACAAATCTCCGGACAGATCTTCAGACAGTGATAAAATTAATCATATTTATCTTTTTACATTTTTTAAATAAGCTAATCTGAAACATCCACATTCTATTCATAAGTTGGTCTATTTAAATTCACCTAAACATACGTGACTCAGTTGTAAAGTTTGAAAAGAGACAATTTTAGTCTTATAAATTTTTCTACATATAAACAAGAAACTGTAAAAACAAAAAAAAATATAATTTCAGTTATTAGTCTGAGAAACCCTCGTAGTATAGCGGGAAAGTGTTTCACTAATGACGCCGACGGTTTTGGCATCGATTCCCACTTGGGAGAATGAATAATTTTCGTTTCCTCGCTCTGGAAATTAGACAAAGCGTAATTGAACTCCGCCTTTCAATACGCACTATCTCGAAAATAAAGCGGAAATTATGAATTACGATAGTGTCATAAAACTATGTTATTTCTGTCATCCTACTATAAGCGTGATACGGCGTGAATCCAAAAAAAATGTTATTCCTGTTTCCAAGCAACATTCAATTCATATCAACTAAACTAAATCGTGATAACCTACATACTACATGTATAATAGATATGTAGGTTAGTATAATAGCTGATAGTAGATCGTCTCTCGGGCGAAGTCGTGGTTTAAACGGTCACCTGTCACGTCCTTAGAAACTATCCGCACGATCGCTATTCTCAACGGAGTACTCTGTATCGTGAACTGAAACTATTTGGTTAAATTATTTTATTCAATAACGAATTTATTTATATATGTACCTACATATTTATAGGTTATTGGTGTCAATAAAATATTAAGTCCATATTGCAACATGGCGTAATACTTAAAAGAATGCGGCGTACAAGGTTCGAATCTTACCGTGAAAATTTATTTTCCGGACAATTGTGTTGAGTGACGAACTCAGTGACTCAACGCCTTTATCTACCAAACGGGGGAAAAGAAAATGTTTTATTTACAATAATTCTTTCAGTTAATTTCAGAATATTTACACTTAGTCTTTATTTTTATTAGTTTGTGAAATTTAAAACAATGTTACTTGTTTACAGACGTGGCTGCACCGAGCTATTATCAGCAAACATGAGAGCGAAACACGAAGAAGAATGCAAGCACGACACAATGACATGCCCTATAACGTCCACCTGTTGCACCGTACCCTTCGAAGAACTCTCCGCCCACCTCCAGTCCAACCACAATATCATAGCAGTTTACTCACAAAAAATCAAAATTCTCATAGAAAATTTTCAAACCAAGCTCAAAAAAACCGCCTGCTGCAGAACTAAATACAAAATTATCTTACTATATCAAAAAAGTGCATTCATAATCAAAGTATGTATATACAATTACCATGTGAAAGTAGAAGTGATGAGACGAAAGCTCGGTTATATAGCCGATGTCAAGTCTGAATCAAAGAAAAGCGACTACTGCGCTTTGGTTGAGTTCCAAAGTAAAGCTCTGTGCACTAAATCAGCTATTCTGATAGAAAACGAAACTTATAGTAAGAAAGCTGAAGTACAATGGAATGATTTTATACTGAAGTCGGAGACTGATGAAGCTATCACCATACATGTGAATATTGGGAAGACTGAACCAGAATCGTTGAGAAAGGAATTTCATGAATCGTGATACCGGGATGCTGTAATTTTGAATGAACCAACCAAAATGGCTAAGCAATTGTGTGGTACGAATTCAACTTATTGTTAAGTATAAAATTTACTTGGACTTAAATTTTTGTATAAATTTTAACACTGAGTAACAGATTGCTATATACTGCCATATATTATAGTTAAAATGATTAGTGAACAAGATTATAAAACCGAACCAGATAAAATTATGTAAACATATCTCTGTTAAGACAGTCAAGCTATAAAGCATTATTTTATTCAAGTTATAGAAGTCTTGATTTCTAGTTAACTTTAAGAAGAATTCGGCTTGCAGGGAGACTATAATACGAATATTGTAAACGAATACGACACCGATTGTAAACAATCTTTTTTTAACAGTTAGTTTTTACGACTATTGGAAAATGTATTATTCCATCTATAGTCGCAAATTACGATGTCGTGGTAAAGCGGCACAACGTCTGATAGTGAACGCGACGGTTGTGGGTTCGATTCCTATTCGGGGGATGAATTATTGTCAAATCACTCGCACCCAGAGAAGTAGAAGAGAGGACCTGTCGAGGAGTGTTAGATCACTTCGTTTTTTTTGTCCATCAATGTTTACATTCCTAATGGTTTGAACGATTTTGTGATTTCAATGTAAGATATATTCTTTAGCTATAAATGACTGATGTAAGTTATCTCTTAGTATTATGTTTGTATTTAAGGTGAAAATAAAACAATTTGTATGAGAACTATTTGTTTAACTTACTTTTTTAAGCATTTTCTTTAATTTTAAGGATATTTAATCATGAACGTATGTACATAGGCTATATGTAGACTATCATGTCTTAACGGGCCAAAGCCAATGAAAACTTATAGTTTAAGTTTAATTAAACTAGAATCTATTGTCTATAATCAAGATAATATTTTAAATAATTTATTTCTTGCTGTAGAGCGAAAGTAAAGTTATATTAGAACTCGTTACTAAGCATATTACATATAAATATAAAAATAGAGAGTATTTAGCATTTCATTCTGTTGACATATAAAGTCAAAAAATACAAAATATTATTTATTGTGTAAGCTCTGTTTTAGCACAAATGTTATACAAAAAAAACTATTATTTTCCTACACTAAATCGTCTCTCACTCAGTTTTTCAATCATTCCAGTCGAGTACGGAGATGTCCTTTGTAAAACTATCCATCCATCTCTCAACGATTCAGTCTCATGTATCACAGGAACACTTTAATTTAACGGATATTTTCTTAAAAAAGATATTCAACATTACTTCTGGAAGGATTGTAAGAGCTTCATTTTTGTCAGATTATTCTTTGATATAGATTGCAAAAGTTGCTATATGCGTTGTTTTTAGCTTCACACTTTATTTCTAGTAGGGTAGGGCTCGTTGACGCTATTTCTTAGACAAAAAGGTAAGCATAGAAAATAAGACACTCCGATACTCACTTTTCACTATATTTTCAACACATTGCGTGTTACAAGACCTCAATGATATAAAAATGAAAATAAAACATTCCTCCAACTGGGAACCTACGCATACTCGTATACAGCTAGACGCGGTATTTCATATTTTTGACCCACAAAATGCAGTTGAGATAATACGTAGGTACTATTTAGGTATATCTATGTAAAATGTAAACTCTGTATATCAATGAGAATTTTATTGCGAGTGTGGATGGAACTCAACGCATATGAAATGAAAAGAACTCAAAAAAGTTTCTAACTTGTAATTGTAGTACAATTCATACAAAACAAGTGCATACTCGCACTTGACCGTCTTTTTTTTAAAATATTAAACAAAAAATGAGCAATCATAGAGACAATACAAGATATCGTGTAGGTATAATAAGATCTCACAATTATTATAACTTTATCTCACAGCCTCCTCTCTTATTAATAATATCCTCTCACGTTCAGCATACGTGAGGATAATACTATACGAATAAACGTTGTTTGTGAAACTTATTAATAATCTTATTACATTCATAGTAGCAAAGAGAATTGGACAATTTCATTTTAATTTATGCTTACATCATTTGCATATAACGAGGTAGTTACAGAAAATCTAGAAATCTGTTAAGTCACTCCGCTTTACCTTGTATGTTCAGTGGAGGTACTCAACGCCACAAATCTACAATATAATTCATTGCTCTGAGTGAAGTACGAACCAATAACCATTATTTTTATTTATTTTTTAATTTTCACGCTATATCCAGGACATAGCGTGGTAGCCAGAAGGAACCTGGGGTTAACACCTAGTGTTAAAACACTGCGTCGCAATGGCCTCTACATTAACATGTAGCCAATAAAGCTTCATCATACATTATTTTTAATATAACTCGCATAGCATTAAAGAAGCCATCATATTGTAACGTTATACAACATGTAATTTATCGTAAAAGCTCATATAAATACATCCACACATTCATATGTTCCGCAAATTCTTTTCACGAACGAAATTTGTCCCTAATATTGCCTCGAGATTAATATTTAAATATCGTACATAAAGGGATTGAATAATAATAAATATGTAGTTATTGCATATAGATTGATATGACAATGTACAAGGAGCTCTCGTAGCATATTGGGGCAGCGTTTGGTTGCAAGCTCGTAGGTTGTGGATTCAATTCCCACTTGGATGAGTGGTTATATTTTAAATTCCATTCGGTGAGCTCCGCCACTTAATACTCGAAATCTCGAAATCTGTGGAAATTAGGCTACGAAGTGTCTTAATACTGGTAGTTTCCATTGCCTACTATGCCATGAGGAAAAAAACACACACATAGTAATTGTGTTCTCCTCTAAAAAATAGTTTTATAATAAAATTAAATAGCTAACTATATTTAGATGTAAACAGCACTTTACTTATTTTAAATAGAGCGTCAGGTCAGTAAAATGTATTTATGAAACTGCTAGGCCAATAACTGTCACTTGTTTAGTCATTCTGTACACGGAGTATGACGACGCGACGACGTCCCCGTTGAAAGAGTACTATTAAGAAACTGTTTTGTTGTTTACTATGAGCATTTTAGTACAAAGTAGAAGTTATTTTTATATTAGCTTTATATATAACAAAAATGTTATTCTTAGGTTTGGCAGACACTACAATTATTTAATTGTATATGTAGTTTTTTTGGCTTTACACTGTTCTGCCCTGTTTAGTTTACATACCCTAACCTAGGAAGCTGGTGTTAAGACACTCCGTTCCAAATAAGACAATTCCTTTCCTCACTTTTCGCTGAATTCTGGAGGCATTAAGTAGCTGGAAGTTAAAGAGCAGAAAGCTGAAGGGAAGGATATAAAAATGCGAATTTGATGCATAAAATTATGATTTTTTACCAAATCTAGTGTGCATAGAAGAATAAAGTAGTGTGTATAGAAGAATTCCAATAATATTACATACATATGTCGAAATTCAAGATGCTGTCATTGGTAGAAATCAATTTTCCATCGACAAAATTAGTATTAGACTCAAGTATGAACTAATTAATATTCACAAAGGAGAATCATTGCCTATTATAATATTTCTTTCGCTGAGCACAATCGCTTCATCGAACAAACGCTTTCAAAGCAAAATGGAGACCAAAATTAAGGGTTTTTTTATATATAAGATGAATGTAATTAACAAAAAAAAGAAAAATACCAAAAATCTCACGCTGTTCTCCTAACGTTAAAACACTGCGTTCCCCAGTCACTGTCAAACTTTCTAAGTATTTCGTAATTAGTGGCAGAATTTAACGCCGCTCGCGCCAGTCTGCGAGAAAGGGGAAATAATAATAATTTAATATAATTCTCCCGAGTAGGAATGGAAACCTCACAAATATAGAGATTACAGACAGACGCTCCAGTACGTTACAACGGCTTCTTATAAAATATAGGCGATTCTAACTTGACAAATGAAGAACATTAAGCTATTCTGCACAACGAAGTTAAATGAAACAAAAATCTTTGTAAATGAGATATTACATTTCCTCGAGTGAGAATCGAACCTACATCCTGTCGCGTTTACAGTCGCCGCTTGTGCTCCTCCGTGACAGCTGGCCTCGTATAAAATAATATTTTATGTCAACATATCAATACAACTTTCGTTGAATAACGTTCACCTCAGATCGTGAGCTCCGAGTTATCTTCAAAATGTTTATACAGTCGACGTAAAGTAGGTGACCAGGATTGATAAAATTGTGAAAATTTTGAACAACATACATAATTGAGTTAGAAGTGGCATCAATCATTTTTCTACAATTTTTACTTAAAATTAAATTAAAGTTGCTTTTGTTTGATTTTCATTAAATTGTTTATATAATATAGATTTGCACTTTTTCATTTCCAAGCTATATGGAACGTAAAGAGTATTTATAAAAAAACTATGTACGATTCCACAGTACTGGAGTCTGTATAACAAATTTACATTTTATTTATCCTCTTATTATATTTATAAAAAAATCGAAACATTCGAAGGTTGTGGGTTTGATTTTAACGTTTAAAACATGGTGTTCCTAGGAGGACACAGATAGTTGGCTCCGTGATATAACATGGAATATTATTTGTACAGCAGGTATAGAGCCTTATTTCCTGGTTTTCTCTACAATTTTTTTTAGGTTCACGCTGTATCTCGAACAAAACAGAATAGGCCGAAGAAACTTGAGATTTAGTGTTAAGACACCTTTGCTCCCCACGTTCCGACGAATTCTAGAGGCATTACAGTACTTCCTAATACAAGTATGTTAAAAATCCACAAAAATCAAAGATTCTATTGTCTATACAAAAAAACCACGAAGTTCTTTAATGAAGGTTTAACAACATTTTTATAAATTACTGCTCTGTATTCTCTAAACGAAACGAATGCTTACGCCATTTTAACCGCTAAAAAGTGATTCACTGAAAATTTCAGAGCACTTTCCTTTCCTGTCAGCGGTGTTTTGTTGAAAAAGTAATTTTTAATTTCTTTACTCAGATTATTACTTTTTCTTTTAATTTTTATACCTCCTTATTTTGTATTTAGTTATTTTATATTGAAAATAGCTTTTTACGTGCTACTTTAGCGTAGCAACGAGTATTTCTTTTTGTTACAAGACAAATACACAAAATGTAATATAGAAAGAATTAAAATCATAAAAATGTGCAGGTACGTAAAGTTCAAGAAATAAAAGCTTACTTAACAAGTTTAGTTTACGTAACTAGTTTTTCTAAATAGCAGCTTTATTTTTTTTTCTTTTTTTAAATATTTTTAGATATTCTATACAAAAGCTTAGTTTTTTATGCTTGTAACTATATCTCTCATATAGCGGGGTACGCAGAGGGACCCCAGTGTTAAGACATTCAATCTGTTCCCTATTTTTCACCAAATTCTCTTGGCGGAACACAAAGCCGCGCCTTTCCATATTACCCGAGCGAGAAAAAGAAAATTTTAAATGTTTAATTTTTTCAGTGGGAATCGAATCCTCATTCCTCTGCCGCTGACAGTCAGGCGCTAACAAAGGCCGTCTTGACGTGTGTCAAGACGGCCTTTGTTAGCGCCTGACAATAAAGTAATAGCAATACACATAAACGATAATTTGCAATATTTTTTTAACTATACATATTGTGAGAGTCTAATATTGAAGATTTTTTTAAAATAACTTAACAAGGAAGATTCAAAATATTTTAAACACGGTCTTAGAAGGTGAAGGCAGTATTATCTCTTTTGAACATGCATTTTTCTAGTATTAATATATTAATTATCTCTTTTTTTACCTATAAACTCCTTCGTGTGTTATACATACAAGTTGATATTATCGAAGTAAATATGTGCTCAACTGACACGCTCGTAACGCTATAATTAAAAATTGAAGATGATCTTAGAAGTATTAATGGTAAACTCTTGTAAACGTTGTTTTTTAACAAATAAATTATATGTAGAAAATCTATTTAATATTAAATTTTAAAAGGCAAGCGCCAATAAAATATTTATTCTTAATTTGTCAAGCTAGAATCGCTTGTATTTAATAGAAAGCTGTCGTAGCGTAGTGCAGCGTCTGTCTGTAATTGCTAAGGATGTAGTTTTCATTCCAAAAAAATGCCACGTTGCTACCTACCCTGCATAAGATATATAGATACCCACGCTAAGTTAAACAAATGTATTGTACTAGCATTAAAAAAACGCTGCATTTATTATAAAAGTAATTGAAAATCTTTCCTTATATAGTTAGTACTGTAGTTTGTTCACTACAAAAGAAATTATGTTGACTACTCGTTATTACGTTTATGCCTTCGTTAGTTTACAGCCTGGAGGAGCCTGGAGCAATCTGTGTTAATAAAGTGAACGCATTTGCTTTATGGAAAAACTTAGAAAGAAAAAACATTAAATTAAAGAATAATCTTCAATCTTAATTCTTATTTGCAAGATAGTTGCAACAGGCAACTTTTCTTCTGTGTTTGTTTATTTCAATTGGGTTTTGTAATTTGATAATTATTTAATTTTAATCTGTATTTAACAAAAAACTCATCCATTATATTTTGACAGAAAACACACAGCCAAAACTACCTTAAAGGTTATGATTTGCTTCGGGTTTTTTAAAACTCGTACAAAAGCGAAGAAAATAGTAAGAATATGTTATGTTTAAATGTCAACGAAACTTAGAACTTAGGGCTTTCTTTATTTAATACATATTCAATGTTCTTTATTTTTGATTGATTTGCCTCGACACTAGAGCGAAGTAAATGAAAATATTTAATACTTAATTTCCTCGAGTGGGAATCGAATCACGACATGCCTCTGCTGAAATTTACAGCTGAAAAATAGCTTGAAAAGCCCAAGAATCATAAATTTACTTACCTCAGCAGCAATATATGCCGGTATGACTGACAGTAACAATCGTTCTTGCTGTTCTCTCTCACATTCTAGCTTCACGCGCTGCTCCAAACACGTCCTGGTGCCGGCGAAGGTGTTTCTATGAGCTCTCTCTGTTAGAGCTCGGTAGTAGAGACCGATACCACTAGCGGAGAGGAGGAGAGCTAGTTCACAGGTTAGCTGTGGGGAATGAAATAAATTTCTTTAGCTTAAAAATAGAGAATCTTTAGTTTTACACGCGGCCTTTCTCGCGTAAACTACTTGAAAGATGTGACAGCACAGTGGCCGCTTTGCTCAAATTTTCATATAATATAATATTAATATTTTATTACGTTTTTAGCTTTTTATTAGTAATTAGTTCTTAGTAGTATTATTAGTAATATTATTTGTACATATCTGACGTGAGAACGTAGAAATAATTAACATCTTACTCCATTATCCAATAACGTATAGGTGGCGAGTTTTTTAGGAAACAAAACCAGGAAAAATCCGGTATCCGATATATATATATATATCATAGGTACGAGAAACAAAAACAAACTTGTAACGCCTAGTTACCGCCTCCAAAAAGTAAATAAATCATATGGGTCTAACTATACCTCTTTATACTATTCCGCAATGTACTTTATATTTATCTCTGCAGAAATTTAAAGCAACTCTAAAAGCAACTTTAATTAGGAAAGCTCATTATACTGTCCAAGAATATTTGTAGGATATAAATGTTTTTACTGAGATAATTTGAATTTCATGCAGAAGCCTTTGTATTATTGTATTAAGCAATTTTGAAAAACAACCTCAACTTAAAAAAATCAACTATTGAGTTCTTTCGGAGTCGGTGGTAGCTTTGTGTTCATTCGACGATTCAAAAAGTGCTTGCTATGAAAGTAAACTTAAGTTTGATAAGTCACGCAATAAGACAATAATAAGACACCAAGATTATTGAAGACGAAGGTTTCTTCACGAAGCTTTCTACAATATATTTATCTCCATATAAACATTTCCTACCTCTAAGAAAAGTAACTCTAATCCCCAAAGAATTAAAGTATCAAGCGCTTTTTAACTTGTTCAGAAAACTTGCATATTGTGTAAAGCGAAACTTTTACTTCATTAAGCTCAAGTTCGAAGCTTTACAAGCCGCCGATACATCTTCGTTATCGCTAAATTAGTAACAAGATATTATACAACAAATGCTTTATGGAGCTTTTTAAATTTGATTAAAGTTGTCAATTGAAAAACGTTTTAAACTACATTTTTAGGTGATTTAAGTAAATATAAAGCTTTGTTTAGCTTCACGCTATATCTCGCTTATTTCGCATTCGAAAAATCCCGTGTTGAGTAGCGGAACCAAACGCCGCTCTATATTTTCTAGAGTAGAGAAATAATAATAATAAATTCACCCGAGTGGGGATCGAATATTCAGATTCATTGAATACTGTCACACTGCCCCACGAAGGCTTCAAAGAGTGATTATAGTATTCTCATTACATGTATGTGGAGCGACATTAGGTTGCATCCATCGGTATAAAATTTCTGCTAAAATGGAGAATATTTTTATACTATTTGAGGCCAGAAGAACGAAATGTTTAATATTTTTATTTCATGTTCTAGTTATGAGGCAAAACGTGCGTTGAGTCCCTCCAATCAATATGCAATTTGCAATGCTTCGAGAATTCGGCTCTCTATCATACTAATAAATATCAACCTGCCAAGATACCTTACAACTTTACAATCGATTATTATTATAATACCTCTCTGATCTAAGATCCATAAAAATGAGTAATTCACTAATAAAACACAATTGTGTAAATAAACATAAAAATAATTTCTATACTAATAAGATCAAAGAATTCCCCTTACTTTGATATTGCTATAATAATAACATTTTAAAGCGTCATAGCACTTCTAAGAATTTGCATCTATTTGTACAATACAAGTGTACCTATATAATATATTGATTTGTATTATTGAGTTTTAATAAGTATATTGTCACTGATCCTTTGGGCTATTTTTCGTAGGTCGTTACAGAACGTACTAGGGGTGCAGGGGATCTCTGCTTGAGCATGTCGTAACGACCGCATTCCTTGATCGTTTTCATTAGTCGTTGAGGCCTATTATACATGACTATATATAATTTGTTTTATTAAATTTTCTGTACAAAATTTAAATAAAGATGTCTGTATAGCTTTGTCTAGTCTAACCCTCAAATAGATACAATTTTCAGCAAATATATTATATTTTGTTTAACTTCACGTTTAATCCCTAGCGGGGTATCCTGACAGATCGGAGCGCTAAACGCTACGTTCTATTGTTATAAATTATATACAATTTTACCTGTTCATAAAATTGTCGTTCTTGATCCTGCGCTCCCAAGCCCAGCGCCAGGCCCATATACGCTAGAGTTAACGAGGCAGCCATACCTAGCGCTATGGATCGAGCTATCGGCATCATTGTATGCACCATCTAGAAAAAAGAGAATATTGATAAATAAATAATTATTAACTCACTATGGAACAACTGAAAAGTATTAAGTTATTCTTAGCGGCATGCTTTATCCTTAACAAGGTAGGCACAGCGGACGCCAACGGAGCGGAGCCCGACGGTTTCTCTTTACCTTTTTTGATTTAAGTGAGAGAGTGGTCAGACATACAGAAGAAAACCTCGATTAACCTTCGAGAACAAATTATCGACAATACTGGAGGAAGGTAGTTTAAAGCACGAAGACCCGTGCGTGAAGTGGTATGAAGAGCTTGTTGATAAAATAGAATCAAATTCAATGGCAGAACTCAACGCTGCTCTGTCTTAACGAAATATTCATTTGGAAATAATTAAAATATATTTATTTAAAACTATTATCAACGAATACAGCACATCATACAGAATAACAGCTTCACGCTTTATATCGCATATAACAGAGTACGCAAACAGAAACAGTTGAAATAAACTTGCTCAGCTCTAGGGAGAGGAGCGAAGTAATTACTAAATATAAAACGTTATGTTGGTGGTTGATGGAAGTGTAAACTTATTTTAAAAGAGTCCAATCCGCGTAAAGATTAACCGCTCATTTTAGATATAAAATGAAAAACTCGTACTTTTTCCGATCCCGTAAGAATTTTGAGAAATCAACATGCCAATTTTCAACTTCCTAAGTCCAATAGTTTTCTCTTTGTGTTGTCTGTGTCACCCACTCAGTAAAGGAAGGACTTTTACATATGTAGATGCAAATTCCCAATTTAGTATATACGAAATGAGAAGCTTAGCCATACAACACGCACCGTCTCTAAAAGTATATTCACGTAAATTCTGCCTATTTCACAAAAATTAATACATATTAAATAATAACTGCTAATTATAAAACAAATCACAGTTTATTCTATCTATAATTCATGATCAGACTTTTAATTCCAATCCACCCACTAACATTTACACAGGCAAATACAACAAAAACTTGGTGAGTTCAACCAGAGTGCATTAAAACTAGATTTGCAACGGAAATTCTGAATGAGGGTGGATATAACACAAACACTTTTAAGTGCCGTCGCTCTGGGCTCAAAGAAAACAACCACTGTAATATGAAAAGATTTCACTAGGATATTTCTTCTAGTTCATACCGTATCTCAGATATAGCAGGATAGGTAGAGGGAACTTAGTGTTAAGACAAAACGTCACCCATGCACCGTCTGTTTCGTCTACACTTTGAGTGGCTAGCGGCGCTTTGTCTAATTACCAGAGCGAGTAAAATAAAATAATTTATTTTCCCGAGCAGAAATAGAATCCACAATCATGGCGGTATTATAATTAGCCGCTGTGGTGCCTGCTCTACAACAACCTCCAGGATTAAATATAATTTTAACGAATAATAAATAGAGGTAAGACGCTTAGGCGGACTCCAAATGGCGATATTTCCTGCCTTTCAACCTTTAATTTGCCTTTAATTTGTACCTACTCGTAAGTATATTAAACAACATTTTTTAACTTCACGCTGTATTCCATATATAGCTGTGTAGCTTTGCTTTGTTCGATTACCAAAGCGAGGAATTTCCCTCCCCTCCTGTCCCTCATGTGGGAATACAACCCACAACAGTCGCGTGTACATACAGACGATGTACCTCAGCCTCACCGACAAATAATATAACAAAAAAGAAGCAGACAACGAATTCTACCATGCTATACGCAAACACAATAAAAAATGCCTATTAGGTATCATAAAAATTAAAATGAAATGTACCAAAAGTCAGTTTTAAAATCTATTGTCGGAATATTAGATTATAAAGTCCATTTAAAAATCAATTCATAGCGAAAACCGAACGTGAAACTACAAATGCAGCATACAATGTTAGTAGAGTTTTATAATCCTATTAACTTAAAATAAATATTCTATACTAGAGAGTCAAACACGGCTTGGCTTGCATAAGTTTATTTTTATATTAAATTCAAAGAATAATACATTTTAATAAAAAGGACCCTATGTTCTTTATAACAGTATGGAGTAATACTTTCAAAATTGATAGAAGCCAGACCAGATTTGTTTAAACCAGGATCCATCAAAATGCAACAACTCATGAACCGCTTTTCTTAAAACCCTCTAAATTAAACTATCCTGTCATAATATGTTCTATTAATGTATTTGAGTTTATTAACAGTTTCACTATATACATACATGACAATTAATAAGAGATTAAGGTGACGACGATATCAAGATGTAATCAAGAAACTCCAAATAAACTTTGTTTTAGTTTCACGCGGCATATTTATAAAAGACCTTAAGATACCCCGTTTCTCACTTTCTGCCTAGTTTTCGAAACATTACGTGTTGAATGAAAATTCATTTACCTGAGTTGAAATGGAATAGACAATAATCAGTTTTTGTACCACTATGCCATAACGTCTTCGGAGTCTAAATATTAATATTTACGATATCAACTCAAAATTTTACAGTATACTCGTAAATATTATCATCAATGTTAAACAAACATACAAAAAACACTATTAGAACTAATCTAATATCGCATAACCAAGTATCTACATTTAACATACAGAAACATTCCAGTATCAACACTTCACGTTTCCTCCGCACGACGCCGCCAGTGCAGATAGAGAGCTCTACATGGCAAATTGAATTTCCAATGGAATAGTTCTTTTACTCTTTTATTAACTGCAAGAATTGATTGTGATTGACCAAGCTATTTGCTACGAATATTTACTTTACACCGGGGTTTGTTTAGAGATACACATAGAGATATATTGCTGTAAGCTTTCTTTTTACTTAAGTTTTTATTATTAAATGAAAGTTCAAAGAGATTTTAGTGTTATGTCACTCTGTTCTCTACTTTCTGCCTGTATTGATTATGAAAATTATTCGCTACAATCTCGACCAAATTGACGTTGATATCCATCATCTGTGCTGTGCTGTGGTGTAGTAAGACAACTATACGTTCGATACTTGTGAATATAATTCCTTGTATAATGAGATTTAAGCAAATTTTCTAGTAAACGAAGGGCGGCATTGTTTTGCGTGCCGTAACCCAACACGCAATGTTCCAAAAATTGGATGTCAAGTGGCGAACACTCGTTCCAATATCCTACTCTGTTTTATGGAAAAAAACAAAGCTGATTAAATTATCTTAGAATCTTAAGAAAAAAGCTAGCTTAAGCAGCAAAAAATATTTTTCTCCTTATACCATTCATTTATATTACCTTAAAATATTTAAATACGTCGCAAACAGCCTAACGAAATAATCCCAATAATCTATTTCTTCCAATATGAAAAAGCAGCCTTTAGATAAATTCCTAGAATTTATCTAAAGGCTCGTTTTCATTATTCTGAATTACAATGACCTTTTGGTTCAAGGTAAACATGCCTGTCGTCGATTACCACTATTCATGAGATCTACCACGATTACCTATTGTAACTAGCGTCAATTCACAGTTTTACCCGCGTGGTTTTTAATTTTCTACAAAAGACCTTTTCGTTTTTCAGTACATAACATTTGTAATTAAAAAAAAATCTATGGTGTCTTCTAAAGTACTATATTTCATAAACATTTTTAGCCCCTATTTTACTATTTTATGGCTGGATCTTTCAAAATTCAAAGTTTGGATCACTTTATTTGGAAAATATTAAGATTCTAGGTTCAGTGGTTAGGACTGTGCTTTGTTTTCCGAATAGGCGTATGTATGGAGTGTTTCCTATGTAAAATTTAGTTTTATTATAGTTTTATATATATACATGTATAGAGTTATTGTGTACAATGATGTTTAACAGAAAAAAACCTCATAGACTAATATTGTCTAGAGTTCTCGAAATTATAGGCTAAATTAACGGAAGCGTTATTATTATTACTTATTCTAATGTCCTTCTTGTCTTCTAATTCTAATGTCTTTCTGTCTTGTGTCCCTCAAATTCTACGGAGCTAGCAAATAAATTTTATTATATGCATATACTTTGTCATTCGCTCTGTTAGGCACAGTGGAGCTCTGTTGTGGGTATATTATTACTGGATACATTGATTATATTTATGTTAAGTTAATTTCTATGAAAATTTAAAACTAATATTTTCATTTCCTAGTTCAGGTAAGCGCAAGGCAAAGCGCGGCGTTGAGATCCGCCCCTCAACACGCAACGCCTCAAGAATTAAAGAAGCTGAGTCCGAATGAACGTAATGTTAAGACACTACCACTTTGCGAGTCCGACTTCCGAATTTTCGAGTTCTTGCATAGTGAGTGGAGGAACTCTACTACTCTACTAGGTTTCATTTGTTTACGATCACAAGTTTGTGTACTGAGCCATGACCGTATCTCACATAAATATATATAGAAATTGAAACCATGACCTCTGTGCCTTAGAATTTAGTAGACAGGGTTACTAACCATCAGATAAGTTAAAACCCAAGTTAATTTATATCTTAAATGAAATTTCTAAGAAAATCCTTTTACAAAGTATTTTCGATCTATTTCGTTTATCTGTCACGAAATTCGTCGCACGTTCAGTGTTAAAAATATACTGTAATTCAAAATTAGTTTTTTATCTATAGAATAGAATAATAACAGTACACATTCTGTTTAAATTTGTCACGAAAACTGTATTATTAATATTCTTTGATATTCTTACTTTGTCATATAAGTACAAGAAAAGATCCAATACAATGTAATTTAATGTAAAAACGATATATCGGTAAATAGTCGTGAAATTTACAACACTATCAAAACGAGATACAACGTTAAAAATGTATACTTCCTGTATCGAATATCTGGTTATAATATTTTTTTAGGGAAAGAGGCAAATGAGCGTACGGGTCACCTGATGGTAAGTGATCACCACCGCCCACGACCCCGTGCATCAACAGAGGAGCTACAGGTGAGTTGCCAGCCTTTGAGATGTAGATAGACGCGCTTTTTGTAAGTACCCAGGTCGTATTGTACCTGGGAACACTGCCGCACGTAGGCCAGTACGTACAGTAACATAGTGCGTGGAAGGATGTTCCTACTAAACTGCACAGTAATGGAGTGCCCGAAAATAAGAAGATTTTTTTCTTTTCGGAGCAATAGTTCCCGAGATTAGCACGTTCAATCAAATAAATTGTTGAGCTTTATAATGTTATTGTTTTAATAAAGCATAGAGCAAAGCTCGTTATGTTACGTTTAAGAATTTAAAATGTGACATTTCAAATTAAGGGAGAGCTTAAAATAATAACTAAATTAATTTGTATCAAAATGAACGTGGAATATAAGTAGGTACTTATAAATTTAGAATAAATAGAAAAGTCACCATTCATACAATGAATGTATATAAAGACATGCTGTAGTCTGCCAATTCGTTTCTGTGGGATATAAACCAAAATAAATGGTTTCTCTTCAGGAATACCACATCTTAGATTTTTTCGGGCAATCTGTACGTTTACTGACAATCACTCAGTATATTTTTTTTAATATTTTTAGGGTTTTATATATTTTTGAAAGATAGTTGAAAGTGATTAAATATTCATGCATAACTTTAATCATATGAAAAACAAAACAAATCACTTGGTCCTCTGCATCCTAAGCTTCTTGGAATAAGAAGAAATAAGTCATATAACTCGCCGAGCGTCTTAGCACTAGGTTCCCAGGTTCCCTCTACCTACCCTGTATTATGCAGGCTACCTTTAGAGTACATATTTAAACGTTATTTAAAACGCTATAATCCACTTAACGCACCTATTAAGCTTATCTAATACTTATCTAATACTCCTAAGTGTGATATCAGCACTTAAACTGATGTTGAATACAATGGAAATTAATATTCAAAGACTGATCCCCAGTAATTAATTAGGCCCAAAATATGTTAATAGTTCTATTATAATTATCATATTCACTCGTTCCATGGTCATTCATCTTACAAAACTGTCGGAGATTTTAAGCCTTTAGTTCATTTATCTTGGTTGCTTTAGGTATTTACTTCCCTTTGCGGTTAAATTTAAAAATATTCAGATTAAAATACTGATACATTTATCAATCTATATTTTTAAACTGATATTACTGAGCTGTAGAGTTTGTTTGGTGGGATGTGTCAATCTCAGGAACTACTGATTTCGTATTGTATAGTATTGCATAGTCTTCTTAATGTAATATTTTCGTAATCCATAAAAATTAAAAACTAATTATTAACATTTATACTTCCATTTCTTCACTCTAGTGTCGAGGCTAAGCGCGGCGTTGAGTTCCGCAACTCAACATGAGATGCTTCCAGAATTTCGCGGACAGTAACACTAGGTTCCCTCTTCCTACCCTGCTGTGTGCCTACTATACAACCTACCGTGCTGTATCAGCATGAAGCTAATTTATTTATTTTTTAATTTATTATTTTTTAAATATGATAACCGAGTGACCTCTATGGTCACTGATGTTACAAAGCTGTGTGTAATAGCTTTAGTTCATTTAACTTGATGGGCTGTGATGTACTTGCCGTTTGGAGGGTAACTCGAATATTATGGTAATGAGGACATGGTTTAAGTTCGTTTTACGTTAATTTAAAATTTGCATTTTGTAGTTAAATGAACTTAAAAAGTAAGTTAGTTATATGAATATAAAGTATTTTGTTCCTTAAAGTTACTACAAAATAAATGTTTTATTGAATTTATTGAGACTTTATTTTTCAATGTATAGAATGTTTAAAATGATAATGCTTTTAGAACACGATAAAAGCGCGGCGTTGAATTCCACCACGGGTGTCTTTACATGAGGTTCCCTCTGTCTATCCCACTATATAGTGGAGACACAGTGAAGCTAAAAAAAATCTAATCTTATGTGAATTTTCAATACTTACCAATATCAACGCAAATAGCGGCAAAGGTGCATGGTGAGTCGCCATCAAAGTACCAGTTCCAAGGCATATAGTAACAAGTACAGATCCGGACAACGCCAGCGCCTCCCACTCCGCTGCGGCCGGCAGCAACGCCATGGCCAGGACTATTGTTAAGACGAATATTATTACTGATAACGTTGATATTGCTGTAACTTGAGATGATAGAGTCTGCAACAAAATATATATTTTTAAAGTGGCAAATTTGCAAAGTGAAGGTTTTAGGTGTGAGTGAGAAGTACAGCGTCTGAATGTTAATGACAGTTGTGGATTCTATCATTACTAGGAGGAGGAATATTTAATTTATCTTCATTTTTCTCTCGTTGTCTCAAAAATGGAACGAAAATCGTGAACACTCCGTTCTCCGTCTTAGCGGTAGATTTACTCCACTTACTATGCTAGAAAAAATATTTATATACTTTAATAAATCTTTTTTAATACTTAATAAATACTTATTAATTTAATATAACATATTTTTTTATAGTTTTTCAGCAAAGTATCGTTATAATTAATTAAAAAATTTAAAATAAGAATTCAGATCACGACTGGGTTTTGTTCTCTACTTGTAATCCTTGTTATCGTTTGAAATTAATTAAGTTTGTGATTAATGATATAAGAAAATAATGAAAAATGTTTGCTACGCCCGACTCTTAAATTGTGGTGTCCCATAATAAAGTAGAGAGGCCGTCACGTGGCTGAAGCACAATGGTGGGAGTGTAAATGTTTGTGGGTTCGATTCTAACTTGGGGGATGAAATATTAAGTAGTTTCACTTCTTCGCTCTGGTGACAACGCAAAGCACGGCGTTGAGTTCCGCCATCCAACACACAATTTCTCTAGCATTTGGCGAAAAGGAGATGACAAAGGGAAATCCAGTGTTATGACACTCTTTTCTTGTTGTGTGGCTGAACTCAACGCCGCGTTGCCTTGCCTCGTTACCTGCGAAAGAAAATGAAACTATAACTACTAATTGAACTCAAAGCCGTCAAGTTTTCTGTGGCAGTCTTTACCCCTGCGGCACGACTGCCTTAAATATACTTATACCTAGATAATAAAAATCGAATGCATACCTATAACGATGTAAATTGTAAGTAATTAAGAATCAATTTGCTAACAAGCCAGCGGAAGGTTACATTTAATCAGGTAAGTGATACTTGCAATGGTACAGTATACTCGTATGTAAAAGTTCTATTGTAATTAGTAATTCCGATTTTGCTTTTTATTTATTTCTACTATTAACTTTTTCCTATTATTTAGCTTCCGCTAAAGAGAAGCTTATTTTTAAATTAGTGTTCGTTAGTTGACGCCGTAGTGGTGTAAGGGCACAAGCGTGTGACTGTAAATGTGACATAGTCGTTGAGTTACGCCACTCAGCAACCAATGTCTCCTTAATTTGGCGGAAAGTGAGAAACGACTTGTCTTAACACTAGGTTCTTCTGTCTACGTTGATATATCCCAAACATAAAACTAAAAAAAGTTATTACTTTGTGTATAAATATTAAATCTTATGTTAAATTAAATAAATAAATTTGGTGTAAGTATAATAATATAAACAATTGCCTGGATTTATGATTGTTAAGTGTTTACAAGTATGAGATGAAGGAAGATCACACAAAAAACATGATATCCCCTGGAGGGCATATATAAAGTTCCCCAGAGGGTGCGTATGAAGAGGTTGATGGCAGTAGACGCGGCGAAAGATGTACGAGCATGCGTAGCGCCAAGCGCTACGGTCTTGAAAGTGCTACGGTTTGTAAACCATCAATGTTGTAAATATGTAATAAAGTTATTTAATCATTTTTATCAATTGTATATTTTTGTTTAATTATTACTCTATTTTTATGTACTGTGATGATTGAAACAATAACCTGCCAAATAAGAATTGTAAAGGTAGGTAGGCGCTTCAATATTTAAACAGACTACTGTAAAATATTATCTGTTAGGGCGTCATTTAATAACAAAAGAATTTTGCGCTTGCACCACGACGCCGTCATATATACTGGTAAAATATACAGAATATAATAATAGTTACACAAAATCTAACGATACCACTCAACGCTTCGTAGCGCTGCGCTAATTAATTCATTGCGCAATTAAACAATTCTGGAAGCTGGATTTTTGACATGAAGACCTAATTAGTGTAAAAATGTCAGGTAATAAGTATAAGAAAATACTTAATAATAATATAATTTACTGTTCCTCTTTTACATATACACACTTCTAACACTTTACACAGTACACTTAACACTGTTTCTATATAACACTTTACACTTATACACGTTTTAAAACGCCTAGTTCCAACAATGACACTGATTTTAAATACTTGAACACTGTCACAATTTTACACCTTACGGGAGGCAGAATAACGACGTACTGACTCAATCCATCAAAAACGTCACTTTTTATAGCCGTTCCCTTCCTCTTTTATAAATAATTATGTGGGCATTATTATTTTATATTCTATAAAATACCCTCACACTGACAATTGTCTTACACTTCGGCCGTCCTGCACCGAAACACGACCTCGTGTTTCCAAAAAAAAAAAAAA